>VSDK01013179.1:392038-421590 GCA_009767595.1 Symbiodinium kawagutii
GATGATGGTGATGATGATGATGATGATGATGATGATGATGATGATGATGATGATGATGATGATGATGATGATGATGATGATGATTGATGATGTTTGATGCTAGTCGATGATGGCCGTTGGTGGGTGGTGATGGCTTATGAATGATAGTTGATGACAGTTGATGTCAGACAGTCATGAGCGAATACTTGGATAGCAATGATACGCTACGACGGTTGATAATTTATGGCTAATACTGCTTACAGTGATAGCTCTTGCGCACCGTTTAGGGCCATATGCCAAAATTATGAAGCATGACACATCTTTGCCGATCGATAGCTGTGAGTGGTGTTCGGTGGTCCTTGCCATGTCGCTGGGCCCGCTGCTTCAGGGGCTGAAAAGCTGCCATCACCATCCACCGTGAAAATTGACCTTTGCGCCTGACCTGAGGAAGCGACTGTCCCCTACTACCATACCTTCTGTTGAACTAGTTCATCTTCCGTCAACCATCAATAATCATTGTCAAGCATGATTAACCATCATTGACCATCCTCAAAATCATCCTTCACCATGAGACTGAGTCAATAATCATCCTCAACCATCCTCTTCATCCAAGCAAATCATCCACAAAATCACTGAGACTTCCTCCCGCCACGTGGCCCCACGGGGCGCCCCCACATCAGACTCGGTCCTACAAGGCCGCCGGGTGTGCTAGGCGATGTCGGTGGCGCCGGATCTCACGAACCTAAAGGCAACGAAGGCCAACATGAGCAAGGTGAACGATTAGGTGAACAAAGGGCAAGACAAAATGTGGTAAGTATAGTTATACCTATTAGAAATATAGTATTCTTACCACTAATGGCAACTATGGTGACTATGCTTAGGTGAATGATACATCGGAGCATTAGTAAGTATAGTTATACCTATTAGGAATAGTGTAAAAGAACACAACTAGGTGGGTTATAAACGAACAAAGCTGAATGATACGTCGGAGTGGTACGGACGTGGTTAGATTCGTTAGTCTCTAACCCACCCGAATTATACCTATTGTAAATGGTAGTTACCCTAGCGAAGTAACCTGAGTTGACCAACTGGTGGGCACCACTCTGTTATTCATGAGCCTTCCCATTTGGTGGCCAGAGATACTTGTGGGTTCATGAGCACGGTGAATGATATTGCATGATAGCTATTGACGAATGATCACACCACCGCACCAATGAGAAGTACTTGTGGGTCAATGAGCAAGATGAATGAATGGCTAATTGGTGGTTCATTGGGATTCGTCACCGACCAAGAAATGGTCAGGTCAACATCAGGGCAACTGCACTGGTCCTTTATCGGAGCTTCACCAGGGAGAAAGGGCATTGATTTCACTCGCAAGGTGAATGATAGGCAGGTGGATGATGGTGTAGTTGGTGATTCATTGATGTGGTTCAACTGATGGCTCATTTGATATGATAGTTGAAAATGATCTTGATCTTGGGAAACGACCACCTTTGCTTCCCATGAATGATTCCCTATGTACTTGGAAGCTGACAGGTGATGACAGGTTTCTTGCTGATTGTCACTCCTATCATTACATCGCCGATCACCCGCACAAACCTGGCCGGCAAGGAAGGACCGCCGAATTGAGACTGGATGATTTCACCCTGCTGGTGGTTTCAACTCTTGGAAATTATGATGAATTTTCATGGCTCCAAGTTTGCCTTCCCTATGAGTCGGGTTCGTATGCTCCATGACCACCAAAATCACCACGACGGAACCGACCGGCCGAGCGTCCAAGGCCAAGTCTTTTGCCTGACAGGTGCAAAAGGAAGCGGAGAGGCAGCGATACTGACGGTTGATAGGATTCATAGCGTGAACGGATTAAGCATAATAGTTATTAAAACTAAAATAGTCATTAACCATGTAAAGTTGCAATAAACCTTCGTCAACTGAGGGTTTGGCAAACCGAGGATTAATAGTAGTTAACTATGACGGTGATCAAGATGATAGTAAATACAAATGAATACAGTAAAACATTCGATAGTCACCATTGCTGCAATGAGTAAATCTTAGTGATTGACTATCATTCTTATTGATGGTCATTCTGATAATGATGGTAAATGATGGTCTATGGTGGTTCATGGTGCTTCATGGTGGTTCACTACCGTTTACACTGATTGATAGTTATTGTCGTCCCTTGTGGAAACTACCTATGGTCACCTGTTAAAGCAGTTAATAATAACTACGATTCACTACTATTTACAATCCCTGCAATAGTAGTTAGTAATGATTGATACGGTAATGGTTCATAGATACTTACTGTTGATGGTTAGTAGTCATGCATTTATGGTCGTGGTCACTAGTAGTGGCTGATGACTCTTGTCAACCATCACTAGCGGCAATCGTGGCGCCGTCAAGAATAAAAATAAATATAATGATATATATATATATATAGTTGTGATGGATCACTAGTGGTTTTGATAATGGTGGTTGATAATGGTGCTCGAGAATAGTTAGTAGTGCTTCGCAATCAATAACATTCAGGAACCATTGATAAGTGTGGTGGCCGTAACAGTCACTTACTACACCCTTAAGGTGTGTAATGACGACTCATGTTGTGATGGTATATTCGTAAGAGGCTAGTAACCGTCAATGACCAACAACAATCTTAGTTCTAGACTATGATAACGTTCATGCTCCGAGATCGGGGGATAATAACAAGCACTTCTGTAATGGGTGGTTTTGATATTGGGTATGTGTGGGTTTCTCAAAATCGGGGTACCCCAAGAATGGTTGGTCTTTTCTTGCAAATGGTTAAGAAAGGATGATTTGAGGGTACCCCCATTCTAAGAAACCTCTATATATGCTTGACCTTAAATGAAGTTGATATCGGACCTTCCACATTGATAGCTTCAGAAACCCAACGAAAAATCCATTACCAAGGAGCCGTTGGATGTCCACAAGTTGTCGCTTGGCCATGAGCAAGTTTTCTCTCCCAAGTCAAGTGCCAAGGCGTTGCTGAGGACAGGTCTCTGGAAACGCAGTTCAGCGCAACAGATTAATCCATCGGCCGAATCACACGCATCAGGAGCTCGCAAGAGATCAGTTCTGGAGATATCAAGAGTTCTGGAGAAGCTCGGTTTAGATCAAAAGTTGCATGAAGAGCTCACGACATCAGGAGATATCAAGAGCGAAGTGTGACGAAGTCAGATGCAAGTGAGATCAGTTCTGGAGGCACACGGCTTCTTCATGTATATATTGAACAAAATGAAAAGAGGTTTGTACCGGTCGAGACTGGTCAGTAGAATACCAGTTTTTGCACGCAACAGATCGGTTAAATATAGTGAATAATTACTATCTATACAGGTTAATTTGTCGGCTATTCATGGGTCAACGACCATGTTGAAAGTGGTCAAGCATGGCCCCATCTTCCCTACCACAAACCTGAATTGGGCCTTCATCCCTGCACACACCCGGCTCTACAAAGCTAAGTTGACTAACACACTCTCAAAATACAATTCTCTGTACAAGTACATGCTGTACCTACATATATGCATATGTATGTATATATATATGATATGATATATGCATACATTTACATATTGACACACATACGAATGCACAATACAACAGATCTATACACGGGACAAATATACAGGGGTCCGGTGAAACCGCCAGCTTTGGCCTGGATGAAGGCGGGCTCTGCATTTGACACCTCTTCTTCCGGCTCCGCATTTGGCACTTCTGCGCGTGAGGTGGCAGTGCGGGGGAGCTGTGGCCAGGGATCCACTGATGCAGGTCTTCACATGGATTGATCTGTTGAAATGCAGTGACATAAACGCATGGACGGATGGATCCTTCGCAAATATGTACATAAAACATGTATTGATCTATTTAGTGACACGTGTACATCTATCATTCCACCTACCCATACGCCTACGCAAGCATATACTCTGCACTACATTGCGTACATCATGAGATAAATTACATGGCATTGCATCACATTGTGTCACCTTACGGTATCATGATCATGCATTCATACATACATAACACCTTACACACTCAGAAATATACAGACGGGTGCATAATATACAAATGTTCCATGTGTACATGTACATACAAGCAATCAATGGATGGATGGATGGATGGATGGATGGATGGATGGATGGATGGATGGATGGATGGATGGATGGAGATTTCAATTGCATCTATAGTTCTATGAATAGATAACCAAATAGTTTGGTAGATCTATGTCTGAATACAAATTTAAAAGTAAATGAGAACTTTGGTGATTCCAGGTGTTGATTTCAAACGCTGTTGGCACATCTATGGGAATCGAACATTGCCATGCATAATCACTACTTGTAGATTACATGCCGCTTACATGCCTATTGGGAATGGTAGTTCTCCATTGCCACATAGGATTACAGGAGTGCAATATGCATTCATAAACGCATGTCCTATCAAAACAATGAGCAAGCAACATTCTAAGTGAAACTGTACAGGTCCTAACCAATGGACCCCTTGTTGAAAATGCATGTGTTTGCATATATACATATATACATATATATATATATAGTACACATGGATACACACATATAAATCACCATACAACCAGTGGACCAGTTGAGCGCAGCTGTGCCTCCACCACATTCATCACTGCACCACTTCAATGCGGGCGCAGGCGCACACACACAACCAAACACACACACACACAAAAACTAAACCAAACAACATACGTAACAACCACAAGCACACAGACACAAACGCACAACCCCACACAGACACTCAATGGCAAACAAAACAACATAATCACACACAGAGACACACCCAACCACACACACACACACCAATCATAACAACGTAGGCGCAAACACATTCAAAACTTCGTTTGTTTCCCTGCCATCGCATGTCAACGCTTCTTCTTGCGTGCCGTCTCTTTCATTGCTGCTGCATCCAGACGTGCTTGAAAAGCATCTGGTGAAATGTGAGGTTTGACATTAGATGTATCTAGCAATTGCGGTCCACGACCGCGGCCACCAGATCCTTTGGATGATGATGCCGCGGTCTTTGCAGGCTTTTCTGTTGCTGCTTTCTTGGCACTAGGCTTAGGCTTGCTCTGAGCTTTCTTTCCAGGGCCTTTGGCCTCACTGGATGAGGAGGAACTGGAAGATGAACTTGAGTCCACCTTGCCTCTCTTTTCTGACGGTGACTCATTGGATTCAGACAGCTTGCGTTTTCTGCTGCTGACTGCTCCAGCGTCAGGAATTTCGTCCTCAGCGTCCATCTCTGCATCTGGTTTTTCAGCTTCTTCCAAAGCAGCGCGAATCTGCTCACGGCTTGGTTTGCCACTCACATCCTAATGCTCACAGATCTGGCATCGTGCAGAATAGTTGGGGTGTGTTGGGGTCAAAACATTGTGAAAGAATTGGGGTGCTCCTTAACAAAAGTGTTTGTGAAAATCACTGAAAAGCATGCAAAAGCAGAGCGCAAGAAACTCCCCCCTGCTCTTTGTGAGTTTTCCACAGCCACTCAACCACGAATTGCAACGCTTCCAGTTTTGAACGTTTGGCCTTGTAGTTCCGGGAGCGCGACCAGAAAGTCTTGACACGTTGTTTGCCTTTGGTCTTTGTTTTTTTGGCTGCCATTTTCTCTTCTGCTTTCCGAATCATTGCCTGTGGTATTGGGTAATATGCTTGAAAAGAGAAACATACTGGTTGCCAAGTCAACACCGTGTTTTCAGGCCTCAAGGCCTTAATAACCTTTGGGGTGCTGTGGGCGGCTTTGGCTCTGGACCACCCCACCCTGGAGACAATCAGTTCAATGCGTTTCTCCTCATCAATTTCAGCTTTCAATTGCTGAAACTCCTGCGCATCCTGCTCCTCCCCCAACTTGTCCAGCACCCCGGATAAATATGTAGGGCGATGCACATCTTTGGAAGCATCAGTGCGTTCAAACTCACCAACCTTGCGAGACTTGTCAGGAACCCATTTGAGAAGAAGTGCTTTCTTGTCCTCCTCTGAGAAATCAGCACAGAAATGCTCGATCAGTGAATACCTGGGTCATGAACAATGTGGGTTTGTGGCTACCGACAACCTAAGTACTTATGCTCTGCGTTGAATTTAAAACGCCGGCAAACTATTTGTTTTTTTAGGATCAACAGTGACAAAGGCAAATACTGAACCTGAAACAATGGCCAAAAGACATTTGGGATTTGATGCCAGCCTTTTTCTCCTTGTCGTACAGTTTCACTTCAATTCCCGATAGAAACACGATCCTCTTGATCAAATGATTCAAGCTCCCTGCATCCACGGGCAGTCCGTACCGTACCCAGAAGCGAAAGAGCGATTCATTGTTGCCTGTGCGTCGCAGCACAATACCGCGACAACTCAAACTGCCCGGAACATCCCAAGGTAGACCTTAGAGAAAAAGTAAGCAGATCAGAGTGATCAGCTTAGCAGGGTGCCAGTGGTGAGACCTGCCAACACCAGCAACGACAACAGGAAGAAGAGCAACAACAACTGTAAAAATGTAACATACCTACTCAACCACACAACCAATAACCGTAACATCAAATACAACAACAACAACAACAACAACAACAACAACAACAACAACAACAACAACAATGACAGCCACGACATGATCCAAACGTAAACGGATGGCCGAAACGAGAAAACGATTGGGATGGCCGAAACGAGAAAACGATTGACTGAGAACCATATTTCTCCAAGACAAGAGACATACTTCGGTTGGAACACCTTCATATTCTTCTTCATTGTCTGCCACTCCAGGATGCCACAATTTGTTTGCGCAAAAGAATTGTAGCTTTGCAGAGGTTTCCCTTGGATTGGTTTCTGGGGAGGCAATCCTGAAGAAAGAGTCGCTGTCCCCAAAAGGATGGATCTCCCATGAAATTCCAGCATCACCATTGACTCCAAAGCTGAGGAAATAATTGCCACTCAATTTCTCCTGATAGACGCAATGCGTGTGGAGAAGTTGAGTTACCCAGTACCCAGAAACATCTGCGAAATTTGCTGGATACGCAGCACGAAGGATTACCATAGCTGCCACTTCTCGGAAGTCAGCTTGATTGCTGGCAGGTTTCGCATTGTCAATGTCGGGAAGGGTCTCTGTCATCTCGTACTCAACCACCGATGGGTGCTGATCCTTTCGAAGTCCTAAGCTGAAGCAATCGAGAGGCCATTGGTTTCCCTCCTTTGGCTAAACAGAAAATGAAACTTCGCAAGCCGTAAATTAAACATTCTTTGATCATTCTTTGTGATTATTGTTGGGTACACTTCCAATCAACGACCAATGTTTAGACTCCCGTCCTTTGTTTTTTTCTCATGCAGGCAAGCCGATATTTCTTGGATATCTTGGAATCAGGGGCAAACGATCCAATGTTGATATGCCTTCGCAGTTGGGAAGTAAAAGTGTCTGCAAAGTCAGCAGCTGTAGGACGAACCTTTGGCCAACTCTCCTGGTTTAAACGGGTCCAATAGCTTTGCAGATGCTGCAACTTGTCAATTGAACCAGCTTTCCATGGGTTTTTCGTGGTTCTTTGTATGTCCACACCAGCACCAAAGACATCTTCGACGCATTCTTTTGTGGATGGGATCATGTCGCACAGCCGATAGATGTGCGACCACATGCTCGTCATGCTCCATCCATAACGCTGGCAGTGATCCCACAATTCCTGTTGCCCAAAATTGAACCAAGAAAAGAAGAAAACATGAATTGTTTGCATTCTTTTGCACTAGGGACTAGTGACCATTGATGTTCTTTCCAACAACACGGTGATCAAACATGAAAAAACAACACTAGGATCAGGAAAAACTGTTAGCCAAGTCCATTGCAAACCCACACACGGTTCCTGGACCATTGTGAGCTTGTGAAACCAGAGGTCATTCAAAGCACGCTGTACTCCCTGCAGGGTTGCGAACCAACTTGTTTGTTGACATGGCAGCTGATTTTCCCGGACATCTTAAAAACACTAGTTCTTCAGAACACAACATTACATTAGAGGTTAGACTAGACAAAACTTCAGGAGAACACAACGCACAGTCACCAGTGAGTGTCAGTCATGGGAACTTGAAGCAGTAACACTGGCCTGTTGATCTCCAGTGTCTGATGACGCATGTTCAATGGCAGCATTCACAATCTTTGCATCTTTCTCAATCTTGTCTTTGCGCCATTGGGCTTGCGCCAGATCTGAGTCACAAATCCCTAACCACATACCTGGTTGCACTTCTGATGCGCTGGCCATGGTCCACGCACGTTGCGTGGCAATTTCCAGCAGCAGCTTAAAGAAACACTGGGCATCTTCAAGGGCATTGCTGCTCTCAGCTGAAACAGGTTGGTCAAGCAACTTCAGTCTTTCGAGGGTTGTTGGACATACCAAACTGCAAAACATTGTGTTGATCACTCCTGCCCAACTCTTGTTTGCCCAGCCAGCTTGCTGCTGAATGTTGGCTTTCCGGTCGTGCGTGGCCTCAAGCACGTGCAGGTGTGCTTCTCGCAGAGGACGTTCCGCATAGTACACCCTGAGTCGAAGCGATTGATTTGCCACCAATTTAAATTCCCTGCCTGCATCCAACAATAATTCTGTACCATTATTTAGGTGTGCGCGCGCATTCGTTGTACACATATACCCCCACATGTTTAATTGTAGCATTTGTGAGTGGGCCCATGGGCTCAATTCTGGATTGTGAAGAACGATGAGCACATTCAAGGGAATTTCCTTACCATCAAGACACGTCAACATCCCGAGCCGACTAGTTTTGTCAAGTAGCATGTACCCCAGTTGCCGCACACGAACATCTGCAAAGATTTTCGAAGCTAAATCCAGAGTGTGTTCACTTTGCTGTAAGCGTCTCAACTGTTGAAGCAATCCTTGCACAGAGTTGTCCTCTCGCTGCATGTTTGTGGTTCCAGATTCAGCGTCATGTTTCGTGTCAGCTTCCCCTTCCTCACCAGCCCAAGACCCTGTTTGTTTGGACCGCCAACCATGAACTTTTTTGAGCAAAGTCCAAAATGGAAGAGTGGAGCCAATCTTGAAGTTCAGCGCGTGGAACTTGGAAAGCGTAACCTGTGGCATGGGTGAACGAAGTACGTGATGAAGTCACGACAGGATAGCGCCCGGGACGCGCACAATCAAAACACCACAACAAACAAACACACAAACACCAACACACTCACACACACAAACACACACACAAACATACCTACAAACAAGCAAACAAAACAGAAAAAAACAAACCAGCCAACAATGAACAATGAAACAAACAAAGACAAACACCCACACAACCAATGTTGAAGCAAAAATGAAAACAGGAAAGCACGCACCCAAACACACCTATTGAACCTCACACACACATACGTAAACCCCTGTCCAGACACTGGCACACACCATCGCTTACCCACACAAATGTCACTGCACTGAGTGTCAATGGCCAAATATGACCCGTTATAATACATGCATGTATGTGCAGGTTGTTTAAATGGGACATACAATCATGTTGATAACCAAATCAATCAAACTTTGACTTCACTGCTTGATGCCAATGTTAGGGAATTATTGCAGTGTTTGTTTGAGTACTGTACTGTTGGTAACTTAGCCCGACCCTAGCCTGGCTGCAATCTGTTTCATTTACAGTAAAATGTTGAATTTGTCATTGTCGAGAACCTGAAACACAATGGGTATTAAACTTGAAGGAACCTAACGGCCGACATTGCCTAAGTGGGTTGTTTGGAAGTGGCCTCTTTTGTGTTCACCAGCTCATGCATTTGCTGCATGATTCGGTCATGCACTTCTTGGGCTGGTGCATCTCGGGGCATGCCAAGATCGAAAGCCATTTCCTCCAGTTCATTCTGAAACCTTGGGCAGTGAATGGTATAAGTGGGAGAATGCCTGTGGGTGAATGGAAATTTCAGTGGAATAACTACCAGTCTATCAATGCAGTGTGACTCACATCAGCAAATTCTTAGTGCAGCCCAAAGTACTCTGGACTGTCGGCAGGAAACAGAAAGAGGTAAGTCTGCAGAGCATCAACCATCGCATGATGGAATTCATATGAAAAGAAAGGTTTCCTGGAAATACTCATCGCAAACCTCAATGATGCCACCACTCCTGGGATAGCTGTGCGTGGCCAGTATGATAATGGAATCCCCTTCACCCCCGAGCGGTTCTTGACAGACAGTGACAAGTTCAACATAGTTACTGTAAACGAAAAAGATTGCAGGCTAGGTCGGGCTAAGTATCCCCAAAAACCAGCACGCTGGATTCCCAGTTTGGCATCGTTGGTAGATCTGTGGTGGTAGTCTTGCCGTCTGTACCCCCGCATCCTCATTCCATATAGCACTTGATGTATCCACTTCACCCTCGGATGTGTTGAGCGAAGGCGACAGACAGTCTTTTGCTGATTGGTTTTCGTGGATCTGGGATTTTCGGGAAACCATAAAACAAATATCCCCATAAAATAGGAAAATCAATACAATCATAGGAAACCAGGCAATTGCAAGAGGGAAACTGCTTCCTTTCCTCGTCGCAGCAAAGCACCAACACTGGTTTCTTTTCAAGGGCATGGATGTCATCTTGATTCAGGGTTGGTTTAGGCAAGAACTTATCCATAGGTGCCACAGGCGCCAAGGCGTTGGCCAGCATTCTGAAACATTTGTGGCCATTGGATGCCGCTGCTTTGGCATCTTTGCGGATTTTGGTCACACTGCCAACGTCAATGTTGCCCTGAGCTTCCAAAACCTCAAGTTGTTGGGGCAAGCCTCCTCTCGCATATGTACGATGTGGGCCATATATGATGTGACTCAAACGGATCATGGGTGTATACTGTATAAGTGCTTAATAGTGTTTGGCAGGCATGGGTGAGTGAGTATTAACTCTGTTGAGGATTGCGACTTGGCTCAAGTTTGGGCGCAACTGTCTTCATTGATTCATTGAATCATTTACTGTTTTTCAATCAGAGGTTGACTAAACGAACTATCCCACAAACATGCCTGTTTACTAAAACAGACTCATCTAAACAAGCGGCTGCAGCAGTGTGTAGAACTAGTGCATCACCAGTTTCCAGCTCTTGTTCTAGTTGCCGTGTTTCGTTGGTGTCCTCGTCGTCAATGGCAATCATGGAACGTTCGCTAACCTCAGCTTTTTTTCCAGGGGTCGCTCACGTTGTAGAAAATGCTTACCAGGCGGGGGGTAATTCACCCCTATCAATTGCACTCACCCTCTCAGCTAGATTTAGAGAATCCATTGCCATCAACTGCAGCCATATATAGAGTAACATTTAGTGTTGTTGCAGTTACAGTCAGAAACGTTTTCCCACCACCTTCCCCGTTGCTGCACAGCAGCCAGTGTGGAATCAAATTGTTGAGATACACGCTAGTTACTTAACCAATGGTCCAAGCAGTCTTATCTCAACATGCAGCCATGCCAGCATGTTCGATTCAAGTCTTCTGACGTTCACACTCCATTTTTGGCACTCAGCTCCAGCCAGCCGCACATGGATAGCGGCAATCTGTGAATGAGGATGGCCGAAGCTAGGCTGCACTGATGCGCCTGTCCCTCTGCTGGTTACAATGATATGACAGTGATATGACAGTGATGATATGGTATGGATCGGGATCAAGTAAGTACAGACACGCGCTGACACGAGAGGCATGACGCAGCCGATCAATCCACAAAATTGAAGTCAAAACGGGGCAGGAATTCCACATTCATAAGGCTTCAAGAATGATGAGTCCATACTTTATGCGTTACATGTTGTTACATTTCACTAACATATTTACCAAATGCTTCTACTCACAAAGAATGAAACAATAGTGGCTTTTTTTTTTTCTTGTATTGAATTATGAGATCACGAAAACTTTGCTGGAACCCCGCCAACACAGCTTCGACCCATGGGCAATACCAGGATGACTGCAACTGTGCGCTGAATCCAAGGGTTGGTTGGCCACGAGGATTGACTGCTTTGGCATCATGTTGGCTATTCCCACTGCTATAAGTTGATACAAGGGTTAAAATGACATTTGGAAAAAAGGACTACTGTAACAAATGATTGGCGGTACCAAACAAACAGTGAATAGAATACAGTATCCATGGTTGGTTTGGTGTGCACGTTTGGTTTTACATGGGATGGTGCTCATAGGTTCTGGCTGGTATCTGGCTTACCTGCTTGCTGATGTTTGGAACTATTCATCTACCTTGATTCTGGCTTTTCGGGGGGTAGCCTGAGGGAAATGGCCCATTGGAGGGATAGCCCTGGGGGGTAGCCCGGAGGAGGGGTCCGTTCAAATTCCAGGCAGATTTCACTGGTATTTACACTGAATTTGAACGGACCCCTCTCAAAATGCAGGTTTTGGCAGGGGTCCGTTCAAATTCAGTGTAAATACCAGTGAAATCTGCACCTGAATTTGAACGGACCCCTGAAATCCTTGAAATGGAATTGTGGTGTCCAGGTATCTGGTTTGGCCCCTGCCCCTTCCCCTGGATTCTTGGGACATCCTGCAAATTGCTACCCTCACTTGAGCTCCTGTGGTGGCGGAGGAGGGTGCACGACTGGTGTTGCTGCTGCTGACTTTCCATCTTCCTCCTGATTCTCCGACTGAGGCGGTGGAGCGTCGGCGCCACTTTCCAAATCCTGATGATTGGCAGGAGCTGCTTGGTTGAACAGCCGTGTGTTGCGAACATATGGTTTGAATGGACTTATTGCGTTATAGGGCGCAACTGCTTTAATAAGTACATCTAAAAAAATTGAGGCTAGGCCAAAGAAAACAAAACCCACGTTGCAATGGAGTCATTGTAAGACTGTGAAAACAAGACGGGTCCTGCTCATCCTTTTTGGCAACGCCGGTTCCCGGATCAATTCCAGCCAGCGGGGACTTTGTCACTGGGGATGGTGATCGTGGTCGCTTCATTCCCCTTTGCTGGGCGTCCTCTTCCAGAAGCTGAGTCACCTCAGTAGTCATACAATGGAAGAGTGGTAGCTACGACCAATCACCCACTCATTGTCACCTCCTCATTACAAAGATAGAATTTAGTGGTGGTAAATGTATGGCATGATGGGGATCCAGCCCTGAAAAACAAAGTTGTTCTATTGATGGTGTCCAGTAACGTACTTGGAAGTTCCAAGCGTTGGACTTGAAACCATGTCTTTTCCAGTACGTGGATGGCGCATGAGAAATCTTGTTCATCATTTTCAGGAAGCCAAGCCGTTTGATGTGGGTTCTCGATGGACACTAGCAGCGGCGGTGTACCAGCAGGATATGCCACAACATAGCTTGGAATTTCTCCAGTGGTCGAGTGAGGCACCTCAGACAACATGTGCAGGACACTACGGTTGGTAACCTGATGTTTCCTGCCTTTTTTCTGGCATTTGATAGACTCTATTGATATGGGGCTGATTATGTATGGTATGTGGTATGCAGTGTCAAACGGTGTCATCATCACGAACCTAGCCAAATTAATGGGTACAGAAAACAATGTGCGCAAGCAAGACCGAGAATCGTCACTGTGGGCCACAGAGGCAGTTGTGCTTGGCTGTGGCTTCTTAGAGGAATCCAAGGTGAAAGCACGGACCACTGTAGGCTCATGTGGCTCAACTTCCAAATACTGCTCCACAAAGGCATTTTGCACACCGTTCGTGATGAAGGGCTTGGATGAACTGCCAGGGTATGTCAACAAATCAGGGTTCTTGAAAATGGCAGGCATGACATGACTTAACAGCTAACAAATCTAACAACTACAGTTGTAGGCGTCATTCACAGACTATTCCAAACCCAACCATGGTCGATACATTGCATGCTGATGTAATGAAATCCAATGGTTGTCCAAGTGCCTGGACAAAGGGCTGATTGTAAGGCATTTGCAGCCTGTTTAATTCATGTCTAAACATAGGTCTCTGAAATTGTTGAAAACCGTGCCAATGAATTGAACTCCGCCCTTATACCTGTCAAATAGAAAAACAATTTTTATTCCTACATGCCTGAAATTCCACAGCGCCCGCTCGTGCCATTCGCACATGGTGGTTGGAAGGTACTTGTGGGTCTGGCCATTCGAGATGCATTGCTTTCCTTGCTGGGACCAGTAGATTCGCACGCTGTTCAGGATCTTGGAACGGGCTGCTCGGTCTGCGCGGACACATTGTACCAAAGTGCGCGAGGAATCTCAGCTGCGCTCCCGGTTGATTGGGAATATTCTTTGGTTTGACTTTGTCAAACATCAATCTAAGCAATCGTGTAAGAACCCCATTCCAGGCACATTTGCACACTGTGTCACGTATTTGCATGGTATGTCAAGTTATTAGATACGTCTAGTAAGCCCGTGCCACCTGTGATGCAGCCAAGTAGCAAGGATAAAGTTCCTCACTGTCATGCTTCCTCGTGTATTCGTCGATCAGCCCGGTGAAGAACTTCTCCACTGCAGGGACGGTTGGACGTTTATGCGTGATTCTTGCCATTGAATGCAATGTGTTGGAATTTCTGTAGATATCACTCCCGGCAAAAGCGGACATTCTTGAAACTCAAGTGTTTTTGCCAACAACTCACTTTCCCACTTGAAACTGTGGTTCGCTATCGCATGTCCCGCCTGCACCCTTCTCATTGTTGCGGACCGCTGGCTTCTCACTCGGGTCTAGGTTCAATAGGACCGCAAGGCATTCCTGAGCAGTAACATTGAAATTGAATGGAAAAGGAATGGAATATCTTACATGTTGCATCGGGGTGGTCGGTGAGGGAGCAAGGCTACAAAAGGATGTTTTGGTCATGGAAGTTAAACATGATGTCGTGTGACAAGTTACATCATACATTTAGACAACCTGGTCTCAAAGGCATGGGTGACAGCTTCTAATGATCCTGAATGCATTCAGGATAAGTGTCAGTGGCATCATCGTTGTCAAAGTTGCCGGTCACAGTTGGATTCCATTGCACACGGTCCATCGTCTGGAGTGTGGACAACTTCTGTTCAAATGGGAGAGCATACAAGTCTTCATAGTCCTGAGCAGCCTGTGTTGATCGTCTCGACTGGCTGGTTCTTGTCGTTGGTGCATGGGCCGATGGACCACTACGTCGTCCTTTCGCTCACACATGCTGATGGGATGAATGCACTTTTGGGCGTGTGATTAGAATAATCCTTTGAAGCACACTGTGATGAAAACATTCCATGCAATCATTCTCCCATATTAAGGGCGTGAAGAGACACCAATACTTTCACTACTCAATAGTCAGCGTCCTGGTCAATTCCAAAGTCTCAATCTAAAGGAGCATCTGCAAGATATCAGATATCCCGGAATCCCCTAACCCAATGTGATCCTGGCGCAATCGCTGGTTGTTGTTGTAACCGAGGTCGTGCAGGCGCAGGAGCAGAAACAGGGGCAACAGAAGGCGGCGCACCGCCCGTGGGTGGTGGTGGCGCTGCTGCATTCTGATTCTCATCAGGCTTCGGCTGACGACTCCCCCAAATCGGTGGCACACCCCACATGGCAATCCAAGTGAACGAGGACTTAATGGGCATTCACACTTCAGCAGTGAAAAAACCTTGATCTCACAAACCAGCAGTGGTCGCATAGAAGGCAATCAGGATCGCATGTGCTGGATTCTGGAAGAAAAGCATTGCAGTTACAGTAATGTGTCCTGTTTCGCGTATCCAATCAGAAAGCGGTGGCTTCATTTTGCAGCAGGTTCATGATAACTGGTTTCCGCAAACAGATTCAACTGGCAAACTTTAAGGGCTTAAACTTTCAAATGAACCAATGCGCAGAGCAACCAATGCTTTTTTCATCCACTTCAAAATGGCCTGAGTGCAACAGGAAGGGACGATTCGTTGTGGGGCAAGCTCCAATGAGTAACAGTGTTCGACTACAATCAACAGATGTAAATGTAGTTTGAATGTGTCAAGAAACATGTGACTTGCCCCCACTGCTTTTATGTGATGTGCCAGCGGCCCAATTCCTAATTAAGAGAACAAAAAACCCTGCCCCTGATTGATACAATACAGTCAAGCCTTTCACCTTGCTGCTTATTTGTCTATGATTCTATGATGTTGTACTAGCAATTTAGGGGTACTGCGTGAAACGATACAATGGTGCTAGGGACACAACATGAATTGTTCAAACCATTCATTTGCACGCATTGTGGACATTGCAAAATGCAATATCCCGAGCCACTGGCAAAGACCCGGATTTGCCCCTTATTTCCATCTAGGGGTCTTCGGAGAGGACTGAGTCAATGTCAATCCAACAGCACTGAAACTGCCTCTCACTTCTTCTTGGGAGTCACCGGAGAGGAACGAGTCAATGCCAATCCACGGCGCTGAGTCATCTTTGGGGGAGTGCTCACCTGGCCCTTGGGGGACGGAGTAGTGACGTCAATGATCTTGGATTGGCCGGTCTTCTTCATTGGTGTTGTGAAGACTTCAGGCTGCTTCTTCTTGTTGGGGGATGGTGTGGATGCCTCGGACCTCTTAGTCTTGGACTTCAAAGCCTTGGGTGACTCCTGTCCCTTGGTCACTTTCATAGCCTTCATGGCTTTGGTGAGGACCTTCATTGCCTTCTTCTTCATGGCGAGCTTTGCGGTTGGCTTCTTCAGAATGGGGCTCTTCTTAGTCTTGCGGACGGGCTTGCTCTTTTGGGGTGATGATGATGATGAAGCCTTGTTCTCAACTCCTTTGCCACTCAATTGAGAAGTAGTCTTGGTTGTCTTGGAAGCAGCCAACTTTGCCACCGACTCCGGGGTTCGATGCTTCGTTGGGGGCCCAGTCTTCACCCACTTTCCGTCAATCAAAGACCACCCACTCTCAGTCATGCCCTCGACAAGGAAGCTCGACCACGGCTGAGATGTGCATCCAAACGATTTGTTGTGGTACTTCATGTCACGCCATTCTTGATGCAAATGTCCAATGCGTTGTTCTTTGCGTTCTTCCATGCTCTTACCCTCATCAGACTCTGAATCATCATCCAAGAGAACAAATCCATGGGGACAGTCAATACCAGAGTCTTGATCATCATCAGAATCAGCACAGTCAGAACCACTTTCCCCACCTTCACCCATGGTTGCATCCGTGTCACCCTCTGGTGCAGGGGTCGACCCTGGAGTGTCAGCAGTAGGAACCCCACCGATTGAGTCTGAGACTGACGACTGTGACATCAGGAATGCATTCTGGCGATGCAAAGTCGGCTCAGGGCTCAGAGTAGCAGGGGTTCCTGGGGGAGAACCACCACGAGTTGTGGCCATGGAATAGTCAGGGTTCAAAGGGGTAGCCATCTCAGTAGGAGTCGATGGATCAGCCATGATGCCGAGCGATTGGCGAAGACAATGCGGGACAACACTTGCTGAACGTACGAGCACTCTTTTGATCATTCAATGGCCAGCGTTTGTTTCGAGTATTGGATTGGACAACCACTGTCTACTTATTTCCTGACATTCGTCTTACATGTCATGCTATACACAGTACAATTTGGAAAAGAGACCAGCAAACTCCCACTGCGATCCACTAGCAATCAGGCGCCAGTGCTGACAAGTAGCTTGAGGGGCTAGTGCTCCCAATCGCTCCACTTCGGGACACCACACTGCACACACCAGGGTTGGACCCAGGTTGGGGCCGGTGTTTCCTCCGTCGAAGATTGCCTGTTTTCCCGGGGCTGCGTCTGAGTACAATACACTGCATCGCATAATATCATGCTAGGTAATAGTATAGATTATTATTGGTTCACGTATCTTTGGTTAGTTGGTCAGGGATAAGTGGGTTAATCTTAGATCATCTCAACCCAGCTCAAATTCTCTTCTGTATCATTCACTTGGGCTATCGCCCCAACAGATCCGAACCAATGGCACACCAGCAACCACCACCATCAACAACAACACCAGGTCACCACCAACAACAGCAACAACAACAACAACAACAACAACAACAACACCAACAACATCAAGCGCAAGAGTCAACCAAGGTACAGTTTCAGGAAGGACATTCACAAGAGGAAAAACAAGCTTGTTGCGACGCAGGTCCCAGCAACCCAGCCTCGTAGTAATTGAGGTCGGAAAGATCAGCGCGGAGTTTGTGAAGATATGCGGGAACCCAAACCTGAAAGGCTTGGGTGCGTAGGGATAGGCCGCAGTTTGTGAGAAGTCAGTTCAGTCTGGACCAAATATGCTTGAACATCCTGAACCAAAGATTCAACATGTTTGAATATTTTCTAAATTTTTAATTTACAATAGTAGATACATGTGAGTGGGTATGCTGTATATGGTAACACAATTGATGTACAGAATTGGGAGCGGCTGGTGAATCTGACCTAAAGCAAATGCTAAGAAACTTTGATCATCTGCGAATCATGTGAGCTCACATCTAGGGCTTCTCTAGACTTTGCCAAGCTCGGTTGTCGTCCAGTGTGCACATCATCGAACAATTTGTGACGAATTAAGTGGTCAATTCTGTGAGACTTTGGATTTGTAGCTCTGTGTGCCGCCAGCGCTTCAACATTGGGACGTTGTGCAAAGCTATGAAAGTGCTCAACCATCATTGTTGCAGATTGCTTACCAAGCTCCATTGCAGTCTGCTGAAATCTGTCTGCACGTTGAAGGAGACAGGCAGCGATGAGGGCGCCCAGATAAGGCTCCTCCTTAGAAATGCTGGTGTCAAAGTACCAATGAATAGAGTCAAGGGTAAAGCCATTGCTACTACTCCATTGGTGATGCTGCGATTGGGTTATTGTTTGAGTATTCAGTATTATAGTAATAGTGAGGCTTTAAATTTTCGCTATAGCGATGAGACGACCCTCTAACAATAATTGCCCATTTACCCATTTCACATAAGCATGATCTGAATGCAGAGTTCTAGAATCCACGTTGTCAAACAGTCGATGTTGTGGAGAATCAGCGGTTTCTTCTTCACGGGCACTCTCCAGCCAATCCAAAACGGGACGTAAAAAGCCTCCTTGAAGAGCAACTGGAATTGGAACTTTCCCACGTAGCAAAGCCAGATTCACCTGGACTCAGATCTGTACCACCGGGTGGTGGACATGATTGCATTGCAACATGTACTGGCTGACAGGATGCAGAACCGTAGTCAAGGAAATCCAGAAAACTGAGCTACACTGTTGTGTTTTTATGTATTTGTTCCCTTGCTGTACTTGCGAATTTCCTGGTAGCTGGTGCCACGGCAAGTATTATATACACAAATGTTCGATGATTAACACTTTTATGATGAGACACCTGTTGGTCCAGACTGACCGACGGTGAAGCAGTGACCTTTGCCAGCTGGAGCAGCCAAAATGTCAAAGCAGCAACTGGCCTTGCAATGCAGCAGACCCCCGGCATGGAGATGGGAGGTTACAAAATGAGCTCCATGGTTTGGGAAAGACGTCGTTAAACCGAAACCTCTCACAGCCTAATCATAGTTACATAGCCTAGCGTGACAAGATTCGATGGGTTGGACCTGGGGCAGTTGGCATAAATAACATAACATTTTGCCAGCAGTTTCCAGCCAGTGACGCAGTTTTATTTTCTCGGCGGGGAGATATCCAGTGCAAAAGAACCGACATCAGTACCCCAGTAGGAACCACGATGTCCTGGACATGGGAATCCAGGAAGGTGTTGTTGACGAGTTCAGGGCAATGGCGAGGATGTCTGTTTCGCAATGCACTGCAAACCTGGGATGTGATGGCATTGGATGGCGTTTAACTTGAGAAAGATTTTGCGCTCGCTATCCCCTATAGGCCTTACCACTTGTGATGTTAAACAATTTCCCCGCTCACCCCAAATCCCAGAAAATCAAACAGACTCCGAAGTAAAACAAGCAACTGCAAGTTTCGGTGGCGCTTCAACGCCAAAGGTCTGAATATGCCGAGTTCTTATTGGTGATTCACTTTTATCAAGGACTTTCAATACTTGGCGCTGAGTATCCGGAAACACACATTGGAAGAATGCATTGATGGGCCAAAGGATTTCGCCCGATGCTTCTGCAACCACCACCGACAACAGCGGCAATGGCCCAGAAGGTTCCACTGTGAACAGCTCTCCCATCTTGAGAGAGAAATGGCTAATCGCGAGCAATGACTCATGAACACTTGACGATGCGACGCCAGGAGTCAGGTGATGAAAGTAAGCATCCCCGGACAGAACCACCCCCTTAATCGACAGAACCACCCCCTTAATTCTAGTCATGTCGGGTCATATAGGGGTCTGCTCCTTAGGTCCTGTTCCATTTCACTTAGAAACATAGGTGTTTCTCAAAATAGGGGGCCCCCCAAGTTATGGTTGGTTTCTTATTACAAATGACGAGTATTGGATACGAGCCCTATGACTTGAGAAACCACCACATATAGCCCGAAGCTTCTGGTGACCCACAACCTGTCGCCGCTTGCTGTGAGGTGATCGCTGATCCTTAGATTTGCTTCTGGGAGACCACCAGTGATTCGATACTTCACCGGACATGTCCACAAATTTCACCTTTCAGTCGAGCAACCGCTGAATTTGGCGGACCACGTTTGACCATATGAGAACAAAATCATCTACCAGTTTCACATGCGATGAACCATCATTCCCATGCAAGAGGAAAAACCGGCCAAAAATAGTTCTCATTGGTTCTTCACGCCAAACTGTTCGCTGAAACCAGGGTCTCCTCCAAATTTCTTGGTGTGCACTCGCAAAGCGCTACCATAGATTCCCAATTGGAAGGCTGTCCAAGATTGAGCATGATTTACCACTACCCTCTGGTGAACTTACATGGCAATGGAAACTCCACCACAAATGGATGTTTTCCCAGGCGGATTTTCCATTGCCATGTCAGTTCACCAGAGAGTAAACAACAATGATCACTCAACGAAGTGATCAACATGATCAACCACTGTGGACATGGAATCAACCACTATCAACCAACCAACGTTAAGCCCTCTCCCCGTTGGCACCAGACACGTGAGGCCTGTTGCGGTCTCGACGTTCACCTCATCCGTGGCCGTGTCTTCGGCGGCCTCCTGGCGATGGATCGCCAGGAGATGACCAGCAGTGGAGATCGATTGGGTGATTGATTGGCAACTATTGAACTGGTTGAGAAGTAACTATTGAACTGGTTGAACTGGTAGTAGCTATTCATAAGATTTGATAAGCTTTGATAAGTATTGATAAGTAACTATTGAACTGGTAGTTGCTATTATTCAAATATCCACTATTGATAAGACCTAAGACTTGATAAGTAACTATTGAAGTGGTTGAACTGGTAGTTGCCAATCAATCACCCTATCGTTGATAAGATTGCCAAGTAACTGATTGCCAATCACTAGTTGCCATAAGGCTGATAAGATTTGATAAGTATTGATAAGTAACTACAAGTTGCCAACTACTATAGTGGTTGGTTACTTATCAAATCTTATATCAGTCACTGATCAACTAATGAACTACTTGAGAAGTAAATATTGAACTAGTTGATAAGTGACTGTTGAACTGGTTCATAATGAACATGTTTGATAACTAACTATTTGTTAGGTAACTGGTGGTTTCCTAGAATAGAGGACCCCCTTAATGGATGGTTTATTGCAAGAAGCAGTGAACAAATTGGATGATAACTGAGGGGTACCCTATTTTGAGAAACAGCCAACTATTGAACTAGTTGAAAACTGACTATTGAACCAGGAGATTCATGATTGAGATTCCTCTTGATTGTTCGTCAATAGTTGGTTAATGATGATCTCGGTGAATCATCATGAACTATTTCCATCATCATTAAGCACGCAACTGGAACCATCGTGATTAAGCAACTCCATTAATTCGATGATTGGAGAATTGGCTGGTAGCCACTCTGTAATTAAAAACGGGCATGAGGCTGTCAGATTCTAACTTATTCTAATCAATGGTCAATCATCCACCAACAAATTAGCAGGAGCATCAAACTGTCTGTTGTTGATTGGGGGGATGATACTTGTCTTCTGGCTGTTGATTCAATCATTCCTACATTGGCGGCATCAAACTCAGGTGCGGATTGTTGCCGACCAACGGGCGCCTATTTCAAGCCGGAAGCAATCGTGATAACAAATTGTCAAATTAGGGGTGCAGCCATCAATAATTGTAATCAACAGTCAACAAACTTTGAGATTTAGTTTCTAATTTGAGAGTAAGGTTCCTTTTGATCCAAGTGAATGTTGCCAACGAATAACAACGGGACTGCTGAACCAGCAATAGGACACGTTCTTTGCTTAACAAGAGGACAGGTTCCAGCTTTTCGTCACTTGACAAGTCAGTGAATGTCCACCTCAAAAGGACCCATAAAAATTGCCATGTTTTTTTCCCAGATTGAGTTGGTGATAAAGTCATTGTCGCCTTGACATATCCCACCGGCATGACATATCCCACTGTTCAATCGACCAACTCCATGGTGGCTCGACCCTGACCTTGACGGCTGGCTCGACCGTTGGCGTGGACTCTGGCGGCGTTTCGTCTTTGGTCGGAAAGTTCTGCCTGGTGCGGCCCCAAGGCACCGATTCTCAAGGGTAAGC
Source organism: Symbiodinium kawagutii (assembly GCA_009767595.1). Lineage (NCBI taxonomy): Eukaryota > Dinophyceae > Suessiales > Symbiodiniaceae > Symbiodinium > Symbiodinium kawagutii. Next base: position 414,493 of record VSDK01013179.1, read on the forward strand.
CGCGGCAGCGATTTTGGGGCATGGCAAGCCACATCAATTCATCTTTCTTCGGAAATGGTGACTGGGATGCAGTCACCTGTGGTGGCGATATAGTGGGGTAAACACCTGGAAATGCGATCTGCTAAACTGCGTTTAATGGGTGATAGTATGGGGGGGTTCTCAAAATAATAGGGAAACCCAAAGTTATGGTTGGTTTATTACTATAGATTCATATAGGATGATATCTGGGGGTCCCCGATTGCTTGAGAAACACCCCTAGCGCATTGCCGGAGTCCTCCATCCATCATAGCTCGGCTATCCCAGAAATGGCTTTAGAAACTGCAAACCTTGCAATCAACCAGCGGCAAAATCATGTGATATCTCCAGGAAAGTTTTCCTATTATCCAGCGATCACCTTGCAATTTCCAACGACTCGTGACACTTGATATGTTGCTTTCTGGTGTCACGAGTCGTTGCAAAGTTACAGACCTAGCTGACACACACTTTGCCTGGATATCTCCAGGCAGGTTACCCAAAAGTCAGGCCATTTGATTTCTGCATCACAGATGTTTCTCCAAATCAATTAGCTGAACATGTTGGCTTTAAAATGTTTTATTTGTTGTTAGGCAGCTGTGGAATCTTCCAAAGCACCACCGAACAAACTAGGGATCAGTTTGTGAGATAAAGTATTCTCCAAGGACCACTGTCTAGCTGGAAATCTGGGTTGACAAGAAGTTCAGGTTATCTGAGAAACGTATGACGCAGACACAATAACAAACTGAAAAGCAACCTGAAGATGCATGTTTATGTATCAATGCTTACATACATATAAATATGTATATATGTAAATATGTATCAATATAAAAAAATATGGGAACAAAATTGCATGCAATGATATAAGCATATGATATGAATATCAAATATAGTATATGATCATACATGTATATGTATAAGACAGTATGTATATTTAAAAATATATATAAGTATATAAATATATATATATATGAATTTAGCTATCTATCTATGAATATATTCCTGCGGGACAATATCTTGGTACCCCTAGTGGCATCCCCCATATGATCCAACTAGTCCAACCCTTGTGATGTTCGTCTACCCCTTTTGGGGATGGTTCATATTGACCCATAGCCATATAATTGCTTGCTATATCCCCTATGTGTGTTGCTTATTATTCCCTATTATTTCATCAATGTCAACCCTGGATAAAATCCATGGTTGATTGATGGGAGGTATCCCCAAAAATCCAACTGGTTTCCCATCAAAATGGCACTCCCAATTGATACACTGAGTCTTTATTAATCCGCGTTTAACATCATTTTTGTTGGTGATCCTCCCTTATTATTTCACTAATCATCATGAACCATGAATTATATAACTTTAGTCAACCATACAAGTAGGGTACAACCATATAGCTTCCTGCTGTAAGCTGGGTGCTGTGCTTCAGCGCATTTTGCGCGTCCCTGACATCCCGGATCCCACCTCTCCACGCTCAGGTGCTTCCAAAGGCCAACTGGAAGGGCCGCATGAGGCATGGCTGGTGACCTAAGGGGGCCTTAAGGGGAGTGTAAGCACTAGAGTAACCACCTAGGCAAACAACCACTGTAGGTGGTTTACCACTGTAGGGGACTTACCTGTGGCCAAACACCAAATGGGGGGTTTGCCTAAGCGGCTGTAGGGAAGCACTAGGGGAACCACTAGGGTAACCACTCAGGGTTTAGCAAATAAATGGCTGGTTAGCACAAAGCTAAGCTAATCACCGTTGATTGTGGGGAACTCCGATATAAATCTTGGAATGTCCATGCGACCAGATTAGTTTACCAGAGCAGTCTAATGCTTGAGTGATAACCACTGATGATTGACCGACTGGATCATTCGCTGTACTGAATTGGACAATCACGAGTTATTTTCGATTATCAATTGATGAACAAGTGACCGATTGTGGCACAAACATGATCGGGGGTCACAAGACTCAAACCGGTTTTGCCAACCGACGGACCATTCATAACTTACCTCTCGATTACAAGTTCTGGATAAGTTTAGGGCTGTGGGGGATTGGGTTCACCAAAGAATTTGTTGATACCCAACATATCATGCATAATGGCTAATGAGTATTCTTTTTAGTATGTAAATGGTCAAAGTTAATACCGAATAAGCAATTTAAAATTGGTTATGATTGATAAAGATTGGTAATGGCTAATGTAATCCCCGGGCTTAATCAGCCGAATAAGCACCCGCAACCAGCTGGTGAACCACCATGCATCGCTTGTTTCGGGGTCCTCGATAGGGAACCACCTGCGGTCATTCTCTGGGGTGCACAGTGGTCAGCGATGCTTCAGAACTCGAAATTCCCGGGTAAGCGGTTGATGGTTGATGCGACCCACATCATAATCGACTCTAGGCGAATCTATTCTTCACCAACTTACTTGGACTCTTAGCTAACTCAATTCTCAATCGCGTTGTCTAAATAATCGACTCTGAGGCAAGTCGGTTGAGGTAAGCGTCAGCGACGCTTGGGTGTTGATCAGTTCGGTACGAAAGCATCCCAGGTCAGGACCACTCCTTTGCTGTTGAAGCGGTACACATCGGTGAAATGGAATGTTGACCCACATGGTGGTTTTGACCTAGCCATAGGGAACCCCCAAAAATGGTTGGTTTGATACTATGAATTGTTAATATTGGATGATTTGGGGGTACCCCTATTTTGAGAAAATGCCACATCATCATTGATCTTGCTGGTAATCATCCCTATCATTAACCATTCACGGCCATTGTCAAGAACGATTAGCATCCATGTGTTGCTGGGACTCATCCCTAATCATGATAATGCTATAGATAAGCCATAGAACAGCCAGTATTAGCATCTAGTAGTGAACTAGTTCTTGGAGTAATAACCATTATGAGCATCTACTATTGGCATCTATTTGAGGCTATTTACTAACCAGATCTATACATTTGGTGGTTTCTCAAAGTAGGAGTACCCCCAAATCATCCTTGTTCAAGCATTTGTAGGCACAGACCAACCATTTTTTGGGCACCCTATTTTGAGAAACCACTATGTCTATAGATATTAGCATGCGTATTGAAACGATATTAGCATCTTGCCTCCACATATCTTACCAAAACTTACCATGAAACCGCCATGTCTTACCATATCTGTAGATATCATCAGCCACCTCCACCTGTTGGCTTACCACCATTTACTACGCTCAGGGCGGCACCACCGCAGTGTTCGTTCAGCTTCTCCTAGCGACACAAGCCATCAGTGCATTTGTAGATACGACTCATTGACTAACTAAGAACTAACAAGTAGCACTGCTTCTAACTAATATAACTAATGACTAATAACAAATAACTAACAACTAATAACTAACAACTAATAACTAATGATTAATATAACTTTAACTATTAACATCTATGTATCTATATGTAGCTATAAGTTGTTAGTTGTATCTAGAACTACGGCAAGACCCTATGGTTTGCCCGTGACCACAAGACCTGCCCAGAAGTGAGTCTTGTCAACTGTTCAAAACCCTGCGCAGGCCCGTTGTTTTGAAACTCTGAGAATCAAGAAACCCTAACCCTAAACCCTAAAACCCTAAACCCTAAAACCTTAAAACCCTAAACCCTAAAACCCAACCCCTAAAACCCTAAACCCTAAATCACTGCGTATAGCCAGTGTTTCTCACTGATTCTTCGAGCAATGTTCAACACGCACAACAGCCTGGTTTGCCCTCCGGGCAAACCACGGGGTCTGCGCGTAGAACTAGTATGTCTACATCAGTATAGATACCAATAACTAGTTATAGATACGCTTGGAAGCTGGCCATGACGTTGTTCGGCAAGGCTGAGGATCTTGGAGCACATCATGTGTTTCTTTAAGCTGTGTGTTTAACGTGTCACACATCACATGGATGTGCATCATGATCTACATATGTAGAATGACATTACTTTTGTATATATGTATATATACGCAAACAATATTCATATTATATACATATATATATAAGCCACATTTTAATGCGTGTGTGTGTACATTTATGTAAATATATACATATATAAACGTATGTGCGAATACATAATGTATACAAATCTACAGAAATCTGCGTGTGTGTGTGTGTTGTGTGCAGGTAAAAATATTTACATACATACAAATGAACATGGATGAATATACACACCTATATATACACTTACAAACTATATAGATTTACATATATGCATATAATATGAAAGTGCGCATACGCACTGCCCACACCAAATATGCCGTGTACGAATATCTACACATGTGTGTGTGTATGTGTCTGCATGCGAAGCTACCGACATAAGTCAACACACATTCATCGATAGATCGACTTATTCAACTGTTCTGACACACGCGTCTGCATGTACCCTAAACACATGTGTAGATGCATGTTGCATAGACGTAGGTACACATTTGCTCAAGTACCTGCATCTATGCATACATATATAAGCTCACTGATTCAGAACTACGCACATTCGTCTGCATACAATGTTACAATTGTGGTACATAGGTACATGTATCCATCTGTATGTATATGAAAAATATGCATGTATTGACTTATTTGTCCATGTTGTATGTGTGTTTGTGCATTCACACAGCTACATCCTCTTCATATGTAGCTATCAGCATGCTATCAGCTTTCTACCACCTCGGATTCGGGTGAACCCCGGCCCAAATCAGGCTGGCAAATGTGGTGATCATTGCTACCAACCAGAAACAAAAGACACGCCATGAAGCCAGACATGGTCCTTCATGAAGATTGATTGAAATCAATACCAACAACACTTAAAAAAAAAGGCAACCATTTATTTCATAACTAAATACAATGGACCAAGCAAATCACCCTGTGCTGCCAAGTCACCACACTGCCAGTCCTTTTCCACTCGTCTTCAAGCTCCTCTGCTGGCCGATCATTTTGCTAGATTCCATGCTAATCCCGCAACGAAACGCCAATGCTTGGTAATTATGACTGATCACTTGAACCCATGAAGCCTGCCCCGCGAAATGCGATGGACTATCCCATGAATCCCCAGCTCAACTCCTAAAGCTCTAAGTGGGGTCACTAAGCTCTGGAAATCCAATGAATTGGTGGTCCCCACCTCTGGTCACTAACCTCTAAGCCAGATATATAAAGGATGAAAACTGGGGTACCCCCATGAGTTGAGAAACCACCAAATAGTTGTTGGATGATCAGTTTCCCATTGGAATGGCCAGTTGGGAGGGTCTTGCGCTGTTCGTTTCCTGGAGGCTACATGTGGGCTGGAAAAGAAATGACACGCGGCTCACCCACTCCACAGCTTCAAGATGAGTCTGAAGGTCACCCACCCAACCATCATTTCACCACCAAATGACCATCAAATCCAGGGGTGCACCAACCAGTCCTGTGTACCCCTGATGGATGGTTGGCGCACCCCTGGATTTGATGGTCATTTGATGGTCAAATGATGGTTGGCTCTGATCCAATGCCTTCTTGGATGCTCATCCCCACTGCTCGTAACTGGGAACTAACCATGGTTTCTTGGGGTTCGTTCAGCTACCTTATAAGGTTTATAACCATGGAGAACTAACCCCTGATCAGGGGATAAGCTACCTGATTTCTAGGGCTTAGTTCAGCTACCTGATGAGGTGCACATCCAAGTTGTTCAAGCCTCGTGCCACCATATGTTGGTAACACCCAAGAGGTAGCCCAGCGCCTCCACTGGATCGCATTGCAAGAGCCAGGCAGCTTGGGCATTCTCCTTAGCGGTAGCCATAGCCATGGTTTAGAAATGGCTCATGACCAGAGTTCATGAAATGATCCATGGGTTTATGGGAACTGAATGGAAATGATCAATTTCCTCATTTCATTTCTAAACCACGGCTAATCCATTTAGAAATGTTGATAGGAATGATTTATTTCTGCGTAATTCTTCACTGGGAAGGCTTTGCTGGGGAAATTAGCGTCTGAAGATCTGGTACCGCCATAGCAGATCGAGGACAATTATGAGGTCGGTCCGTCAAAATTACCACACGTGGGCCCTAATCACTCATCCACACTAGATCGCACCGGGGACGGGATTCATCATCTGGGTTCGTTGCCACAAGAGTTCAGAGTTGCTGACATTGCGCCTGGTCATGTTGCTGATTATTGAGGGTGGGAAGAGGTGAATATGCGATCTGTGGAAGTAATGGATGCTTCTGGGTTTGGCTGGTGGCGCAATTTTGCTCCCAAACAACTTAGGATCATAAGACCCACGCTAGCCTCTAAGCGTTTTGTTGCGGTGTTTGCATGTGTCATGTTGTCTTTTCCATTCGCCTCCTTTACGAGAATATCCCGCACAACAACAACAACAACAACAACAACAACAACAACAACAACAACAACAACGGTTCGTTTGGGTGTGACCGCGCGCCGTCTGGCGCCAATGTGTGTTTTGTATTGGTTTTTACAACACTTTGTGCCTTTTGACCACGTTGTATTTTGTTATTTTTTTGTTTTTTTTTGTTGCCCTGTGTTGCATCTCTGCGTTGTTTCTCAGCTCCACAGCCTGTCCTTGTCTTTGGTGATATCTAAAAAATCAGCAAGTGGGTTTCCCAACGTGGACACTTTGGCCTTTCTGTATTCACCCAACGCTGTCATTGACACACATTATCGGATGAAACCATCATAGACCAACTAAAATGTTCATTCCCCATATATGAACCAACCGCAATGTAAGCATCAGCAGGCATTCTCCTACTAACTGGCAATAAGTGTTAACAACCGTAGACCCAGTTGCAACATCCTCAACATCCTCAACATCCTCAAAATCCTCCAACGTGCAAGGTGCACACAACATCAACAAACCCCACGCCCAACCCCACCCCCCCACCCCATCAGTCACACGACCATCGACCCAGTCCCAACCCAACGAGCAACGTAATCTCAACGCGCACAGACTCACAAGCTCAGCAACATCCTGCGACGTGCTTTCGCGTGGTACCCACGCACTGCGCAAGGTGCACACAACGTCAACAAACCCCACGCCCAACCCCACCCCACCCCCCCACCCCAATCAGTCACACGACCATCGACCCTGTCCCAACCAAAACACAAGCGACGA
>VSDK01013179.1:432241-448893 GCA_009767595.1 Symbiodinium kawagutii
TCAGCAGGCTTGCGGTGCTTCAAGTTTCATGGGGGATACAGGGGGAGATACCTAGTAAGCTGAGCCTTCATCAACTTCACACTTGGTGTCTAATCCATTCCGAGTATGATTCTTATATCATATCATCCCATGTCATCCCATACCATCCCATATCATCCCATATCATCCCATATTTATATACCATATAAATATATATATATATATTTACAGTTATATATATATATATATATATGTGTGTGTAGTTTTAAACTATACATATATATATATATATATATGTACATACTATTAATGTTATTTTTGTTAATTCTATGCATATCGTCCCATGATGCCACTCGTGTCTCCATGACGCTCCCGCGCGCCTCCTGCGCCTCCCGGGCAATTCCACCGGCAGTGGCCAACCTCGGCAGTGCCCGCAGATAGGCCTCTGATCACCGGAGGTGCAGGTGGGAGTTCATCTAGTTGATGCCAACTTAGTTGATTCTCAACTTCAGTTAGAAGAGAATTGACACTTCGGGGTTGGAAGAAAATTATTCGTAATTGATTTCAATTGAGAGATATTGACACTTTCGACACGTTCCTCAACGATTGGTGATGCATATCGTTGATGCTACTCATGGGTGGCTGAAGCTAACAAAGATTGCACTTGATTAATCCTTGCAGAAAAAAGAGAATGGAAATTCTTGATAGGAATGATTTGTGTAGACCATCAAGAATAATCGAGATGACATAGGAATTCTTTAGGAATCCCCTCAGAAACCATTTAGAATTCCCTAAGAATCCGCTCGCAGATGTCCCAAAAAAAGTCATCCAAAGTCACCCAGTTGGAAGGGAACCCTCCCTCCACACCCTGCTGAGGCCCAGGACTTTTCGACCTCTTCTGCCTTCACAGTTTTCTTCGCCTTCATTTCTCCCAGTTTTCGATTGGCGAGCCTCAGATCTGAGCTTCTGGTAACAAGCCGCTCAGTGCTTCAGTGCGGCTCATGACAGTTGATAGTACGGCGGTTTCTCAAGCCAGTTTGGGGACCTCCAAAATGGTTGGTTTATTACTGTAAGTGGTTACTATAAGATGATATAGGGCCGGGGTGCCAATTCTGGTTCACAGTGCTTCATCATTCGTATGCAAGCTATTTGTGCCTGAAAGTGCTTAATGATTGCTGCTCATGATTTATCATGGCTGCTCACAGCTAATTGTGGTCGTTCACGCTCCAAAAAGGATGTCCACGAAGAATAACATGGACGGCGATGCTTTGTCGTGGTTTTGATGCTACGGGACTCTGACAAGCAACAACAACAATAATAACAACAACAACAACAACAACAACACGACAACAACGACGACGACGACGACGACGACGACGACGACGAGGAGGACGACGACGACGACGACAACGACAACGACAACGACAACGACAACGACAACGACAACGACAACGACAACGACAACGACAACGACAACGACAACGACAACGACAACGACAACAACAGCAACAACAACTGTGATTTACCATACTACTTGTACACCTAGAAGAAACTGTTTTATGATACTACACCTCCAAAACGCGCATCGCCGCCCTGCAGCTTGGAGTCAGCAAGCTGAGCTTCGAGTCTGATTGTACGTAAATGTGGGATAAGTACATGGAGTATATGAAGTGTGTGTACGTAGATCCATACATTTATAGTCATGTATATGCATACATATTTCTGTACACAAATACACTGTAGTCATACATATATAAGTATTCAGATATACATATATACATACACATATACATATACATATACATATACTTGGGGACTTGCCCAGCGCTGGAAGTTCCCTACCATACACGGTGTCCATATCTCACCACCCACGAGATGCCAAGGCTCATCTTGTCATTCATCAGTTTCTTGATCCTCGGCGGTCATGGGTAGCAAGTTGACCAGAAAGGTGGGGTACCCTCCAGGGCCTGTTGAATTAGGTTAGTTCACTAGGCTACCAGTTGGGGTAGATATAACTCTGAATGGTCGCTTGTGAACCAACATGTGTACCCTAGAAAGCAAAGGAAACTAGTGCTTTCCCCTGCAAAACGAAGGATGGTGGGGTCGCAGAAATCGGCAACTGGGTCGCCCCCCCCTGGTTGTGCCACAAAGTCATGGGTGATACGGCTGTCAGTGATGGTAAATGAAAAGGTTCATAATGATTCATGATGATTGATTGTTCATGGGTAACGATGTTTATGAAGGTTTTTAACAATTGATCATGGTTCAGAGTGTTCTAGGCTATTGCCCGTTATTGACCATTCCCTAGTATTGTCGATGATGAACCGCGCTATTCATTAAGCTGAGCTTAGGCTTGGTGATCCAGACCAGCAACAGATTCTGGACGGATCGTTTGAAGCCGATCCACCCTGATTTGAGTGCCGCTAGAAAAGCTGGCTGTTAATGTGGATCTCCCATTAATCTGTTGGTCCTGTTGGTTATTATCCACCAGTAGTAGCTGGTTGATATCGACACATTGCCAAGGAGATCTCCCATTAAAGGGAACCAGATTCTGATCCAGGAAAGGGTGACTAACCACCGTCCAAGCTTCTCATCTTCCACCTTCTTGGCGAGTTCGTTGTACTTCGCTTCCTGGCGCTTTTTTTCAAAGGTCAGGTGACAAGTCACTTGGAATGTGTTCCTGTGGTGTTTAGGTGCATGATCTATGACAAAATGGCTATTTCTCAAATTTGAAGAGGTCAGGTGACAAGTCAGTGGGATGATAACAAGTCAGTGAACTTACTTGCGGTTTTTAGGATACATCCTCGCCCTGGCGAAATGAAATTCCAATCGCCTTCACAGCTCACTTTGGCTATCGGCAATCGGCTTGTTGACTGGAAGAGATCGCCAACTGATTCGGAGGAGTCCAGCCACGTGCGAATCTACCAGCAGTCTACCCCGGTGCCATGGCCTGGGATTGCTGCGTTTCACGCATTTCTGAGATGATGAGCTAACAATCCATCATTGATTAGTATTAGCATAGGTATGATTCAACAGGATTAATGATTAGTGGGACTAGTATTGATATTAGTTGGGTTTCGTGACCATTAATCCTATTGAACGACAATCCATTCGCACCATGACAGTGTAACTACAGCAATTCGTGCTGAGAATCGGACTCTGATCTACAGTAAGGGCGACCAACACATCGGTCAGCATCTTCGACCCAGGAAATTGACGGTCGATATGATTTGCATTGCATGTTGAGAAGAATTTGGTACGGATTATATGATAAAGTTTAACGGTGGTTGGTGACTGGTTTTGATGAGTATGTTCCAATGAAATGGGCGGTACTGAGGGAAGTAGTTTCACTCATAGTTAACGAACCAAGCAAACAGCTTGGAAAAAAAAGCAAAGAAACCATTAGCTTTTTCTGAAAGTTTCAGATGTTTTTCTTCATTCCCTGCTCTCCTCAATCTGCTCCCTTTCCCTGCTTCCCTGCCTCGTCATCATACTCTTTCTCCAAATGAGCCAAAGCATCTTTCTCCTTGCAGGGTGCAATGGGAAGCGAACCCCAACATCAGCCTGAATGATCCCACTGTCAGCTCCGCGACTAAAACGACCAGCAGCACATGCGCCATTGTGTGGAAACGCCCAGACTGAGGTGGATTGCTGCACGGAAAAGACCAAAAAGACAACACAAATTTGGCATGAACCGATGGTTCAACTTTCATCAGTCATGGCAGTCATGGCCAATATCCCCGCTGATGCAAGAGGCGTGCCTGGCATGTCCTCCATGCAAGAAACACATGGCATTTGCCACATTCTAAGTATAGAATGGTCAGATGGTCGATGATGGGTCAGAACCAGTTGGATGACTGAATCGAGTCTCCGCAGAAAAAATGCGGCTCACAATGCCTGAGTTCGTGAGATCTCGTGAAAGTTGGTAGTGTTTGTGAAAGCCACACATGACGTTGGAATACCAAACTTGGCGTTTCCATTGAAAATAGTTTGTCGGGTAAAGTCATTCTGAATGGAAGCCCGATAGCTATTTCGGATCAACGCTGGTGTTCCATCGACATTACTATATCTGCTAGTTTCAATACATGATTCCATGATTGAACTGTTGTTCACCAATGATGGTTTGCACAAATAGCATATATATATATATAACCTGTTCACCAATTCGGTACTGTACAGCCTGAGTTCGCTAAATGCATAACTTGTACGCATGAGAATCTACCGATTGACATAAAGGTACCCAATACTCTAAAGGGTGGGCTAAGTATGCAATGCAACATTTTAATAGCAATCAGTCTATCCAATAATCGCTTACCCAACAACATTCCAGCTTCGGCTCACTTCGGCATCCCTGCGCTCACTCTCGGCTGCACTGTTTTGGTCCGAAGTGCTGCAACTGGTCGCAGCTTGTGTCAGATCCAACAGGTCTGATCCAACCAGGCCCTGACACAACTGCGCTGTACAGCAGGGTGGGTTGGTTGTGGGAAAACTGAAAACTTGAAGCTCTGAGCCAAACTGCATCGTTCGGCTCTTCGCTTCTCATGTTCCTACGCACAACTGTCTTGTGCTACAAAACATTCCAGCTTCGGCTCACTTCGGCATCCCTGCGCTCACTCTCGGCTGCACTGTTTTGGTCCGAAGTGCTGCAACTGGTCGCAGCTTGTGTCAGATCCAACAGGTCTGATCCAACCATAGTAGCGCGACTCGGTGCAGCTCCATGGTTTCGCGCCAGAATTCGGCCCGTGAAGTGCATGTACTTGTGAGCGCATCTGAGAGCCTGTTCCATGTTGGTGGTGCTCAGAAGAAGGAGTCGATAGAGCTGATCCCAGTCAGCTTCGACTCGAAGCCACTGATGCTTGAGGGCAATCTCGAGGTCGTCCCTGGAAATTGGATCCGAGATGTTGGCTTGGCTGCACACTCGGCGCCAATGTGGGTCCAGGTTGGCTGTGGTCAGGTACGTCCACACGGAGCACAGCAACCGGTTGATCTTCACATCACGGCCGAAGCCTTTGCGAAGGGCTGCTTTGCCAGCCTCGTTGTCAATCCAACACCACAGGCTCTGACTCTTTGAGAGCATGGTGCGACACACGATGAGTGGTAACACCTGAGCAATGATTTCCAGGCCATAGATGTAGGCCGATTTGGTGGTCAGGTGCTTGACCACTTCGGATGGTATCTGGCCGTTTGCGTACAGAGTCCGGCCATCAGGGAGGTGTAGAACCCATCCCCAGCCATTCTGGTAGAGGTTGACTGCAGTCGTGTCCCAGTCCGAGTCCCAGGCTTGACTCAGTTTCAGTTTCAGATCTCCAGCCTGGAAGTAGGCATCTGCATACAAGATGGCCGGTGCGGTGTAGTTGAACTGGTAGATCTTGGGCTGCAGGTTGTCCAAGATGAAGATGGTGGTCTGCATGGCGTCACGGAGGCCGGTGGGGAGGGTCTTGTGATCGTCCCCATGGTAGCTGTGGTGGTACAATGGTCCCAGGCAGGCTTTCAAGGCCTGGCCTGCCAAGGTGTCTGTCATGAACTGGAGCTTGCCGGCGATCTTGCTGGCTTCATCTCTGGACAGCTTGTTGTCCAAGAGCACCTCCCTCAGGCGGGAGACCATTCTCTGAAGTCGATCAGTGTCTGGTGCCAAAGTGAAGGAGGATGGGGTGGTCGACATGATCACTCCCTGGATTTTGTGGGATGGTCCCGGGGGTTGCATCTTGCTGTGTTTGAAGCGAAAGCCGCACGTTTGCCACAGTCTGTGGCTTTCATCGAAGGATGATTGGCCCAGGGTGGCTGCTTCCACGGCTGCATAGTCGTCCACGTAGTGGATTGCTGGGGTCAGGAGAAATGATCTGGCCAACCAGCAAAGAAAATCCCCGACTCTGCCATAGGACCAAACTGATCCTGTGGCTCCGAAGAGGAGGGCTCGATGACGCCACAATGTGGGGCCACCTTCTGTGAACAAGATGGTCCAGGTGTGGCAAGGTTCTTCCACAGGGAGCTGTCTGTATGCGTTCTCATGGTCGGAGCCCCAAATGGTGGCGTTGGAGTTGCGACGTGAGAACTCGGCTGCCAGGGCCACAAAGGTGGGTGGCCTGTGGTTGTGTGGTCGATCTGAGACCATCACTGTTTGGTTGTGGTGCGCGCGGCGCCAGTCTTCACCGCGACGGATCTTGGGCTTGCCATCACTGCCAGTCTGGATGATGGCGAAGGAGACACTGGTTGCTCCGTGTGTCTGAGGACCTGGCAGTAGGGTTTGTGTGTGTTTGAACAGCGGCAGAGCCACTGTCTTCTTGGGCCAGCTGGCAGGGCTGGAGAAAGGGCCTTCCATTCTTCCCAGCTCCACTTCTTGTGCAATTTCAGCAGCCAGTGTGCGCCAGTGTGGATCCACTCGATGTCTCTCGAGCTTGTGGCGCACGTAGGCTTCATTGTGTCGCATGAAGTCCATCATGGGGAGTGGATTTTGATACCTGTGGTCTGTGCGCTGTTCCCAGCCCAGGCCGGGTTGGAGGCTGCCCAGCAATGGGAAACCGTTGTGGAGTTCTCTCAGCAGGTGTGGGTCTTGCCACTGGCCTAACTTGGCCAGATGGTGGAGGAGAGGGAGTTGTATGCAACTCTCCGGGGTCTGGTACAGGGCTTGGATGTGTGGTGGCAATGATCCGAACCATGAGCGGGTTTCGGGCTGCAGGTGTGCTCGTAGTTCAGCCACCTCGTCACACACTCGAGCTCTCAAGTGGGGGAGTTCGTTGCCACAGTCGTCTTGGTGATGCAGGACTTGTTGGAGTCCCTTTTCCACCTGCCAGAGTTCGATGTTGGGGTCGGGCAAGGTTTTGGACATTGCCCAGTGATGCCACATGTCTTGGCACTGTTCGAGTTGGTAACTTTGTGACATCTGTTTGGGGGCTGGACCTGGGATGAGTGGCTCCTCACACCAGAGGTCTTTGATGTGCCGGAGGTTGGGGTATGGCTCTACCCGTGCCGGCACTGTTGCAAAGGCATTGGACTGTTGGATCTGCAGCACCAAGATCCAAAGAAGAAGGCGAGCCATGCCGACATGCCAGGAGTTGCCCAGCATTCTGTGTCTGACCTTCTCCGGGAAGTTGGCTGTGTAGTTGATGGGCAGTTCGTGGACTGTCTCTTTGGTGGTGATGGGCGGTGTGGTCAGTTCGCCTGTGGGGGACTGCATGACCACTGTGTCCTCGTAGTGCCAAGGGGCGAATTGGCGCTCTGAGGCGATCCATCTGTTGTAGGTGGCGCTGTCTAGCTTTCCTCGACAACTCCGGGGTGCTTGGCGTCCCTCTTCCGTTGGAGCTGGGGTGGTCAGGCAGTGTAGGACACCGCCGGTTTGCCAGCACTCTGGGCTCTGCCATCCATCCGGGATCTCCACTGCTGAGATGGGCTGGGGGCAGTGGAGACGGGCGGTGCCGAAGTGTTTGGTCCAATGGGGTTCACTGCCAAGAACCTGTTTGATGATTGGGGAGGTCCAATCGATGTCGCTCCACCAAACTCGGGGTCTGCTGACCCTCTTGAAGTCCGCAGCGTCCCAAACGATGGCCTTGCAGTTGAGTTTCCCTTCAAAATAGCCCACATCAGCACGACGGTGGGGCACAACGTTTTCCACCAAGCGGACTGTCTTCCGGGGTTCCATCAAGGGAATCAGGTCCTTCTGCCACTGGCAGAACTGTTCAAATTTGATTCCCTCATCTCCCTGCCGGCCACGACCATTGTCGCCCAGTATCCGACTATAATCTGGGCAGGGTGGTCCTGCTGTGAGGATGATGAGGCCCCGAGCTTGGGGGTCCTGCTGCTGGACGAACTTCTGGAGGTCTCGAAGGTCGTCTTGGAGGAAGTTTCCTCTGTGATGAACTTGGTGTCGTTGGTTTGTCAAGTTCACGCAGTCCTCATCAATCTCCCACGCCACATAGATGATGTCCATGGGTTGATGATCAGCCACAGCCTGTAGTGCCACCCTGGCGCAGCCAATGCCATCGAAGACTGAGAAGAGGAACACTAGCATGTTGCCAGTGTGAGGGTGGTTTCTGTCTGGTGGGTCAGTGCGTCTTCTCTTGTCGGGTACACCACCCTGGGGTGGTGCCCCGTGCTGTCCCTAGCCAGCACTGCCGGTGCCTCCCGACGCCGGTGGTGGGCCTGGAGGTGGCTGAGGCTTCCAGCTGTCGCCCTTGTCATACTTCTTGGCAGGTTGCCAAGATTGGTTCTGCCATGTTCCTCTCTTCTGGGATCGCGGTGGGTACTGCTGGCGATGATGTGGGTCATGGCGGGGAGTGCGGTTGCTCGGAGCTGACGGCCGAGCTTTGGCGGGGATGGGCAGCTCACGGCTCAGGGCGGCCTGAAGGGCGAACTGGTCCTTCATGATTTGGTTGGAGATGTTGGCGAAATCTTCGCCCTGTCGCAATGCCAAGCTCATAGTCCAGCTGACGTCATTCCAGTGGAGCTTGAGCTGCTCTATCTTCTGACTCTTGGATCTGAAGAGCTGGCGCCACCAATTCAGGTAGGAGATCACGTCCAGTTCGTGACCATACTTCGTCAAAATCCAGAGCCATTGTATCGATTCGAGCGCATCCAGGACGCTCAACACGCCCTTGGGAGTCCATGCTGGTTCTCCACTGACCTCCACAGAGCTGGATCCCAGGTCCAACGTGACCTTGGCAGAGGACTTGGCGGTTTGGGTTTGTGCCAGAGCATTGGCCTGCCCTGCAGCATCATAAAATCGACACGCCAAGATCTCGTGAAGTTGCACCGGTGTCTGGGAATTGGTTTGAATCTCAAACCACACTCGTGACACAATCTTCTCTGCTCCCAGCAAAGCTCGCACTGGGAAGGGCCGACGGCGGCCGTGGATCAACTGGCTCTCATAGTGGTCCACCAGGTCTTTCACTGTGTCCTGGGGAAGTTCCTTTGGGGGAGCCTTGGGAGTGGGTGGTGGTGGAGCTGTGGCCGTGGTCGCAGCAGCAGGAGCTGGGCTTGCTGCAGATTGTGTCAATGTGTCGTTGCACAGCTTCCAGAGGTATCGCAGGGACCCTCTCACCACTGGGACCTGATCTGCGGCCACCTTGAACTGCTTGCCCTCGATGGTGCATCCCTGTTCCAAGGGCTCAACCAGCAAAGTGTCCACCTCGTCAAAGTCCTTGGCCATGGCTCCAAGGACTCCGGGAGAGTGTGCTCTCCGGAAGGTCAGGTATTCGATGACATCAGCCTCAAGACCAGCTTGGTCGGCCAGAGTCTGAAGCTCTGCAGTCAGCGGTCGTGCTGACAGGACCATGTTGACGGCAACGACGGTCCGATGGCAGGTTCGTGGTGGAAAATTGGGTGACTTCCCAAAGTTGTGTATCAAGTGCAGGCAATCCAAACGGGATTGATGAAATCATGACTCTGATTTCAAACCTAAATCATGAAGTCTGACATTGACTCGATCAAAGCTGGAGCCTGGGCTGCTCGCACTGAACATGATTGGTGACCAACGAAGCCGTGACGTGACGTGCCCTCCCTAGCTCGGCGAGGGTGGAAGGATGTACTAGCGCGTACATCCAGGTCAGATGTGAAGCATGGGCCCCCCCTGACTCGGCGGGGACGGGTGATGTATCACAGGCTAACATGCGTGTGACATGGGCTCAACGTGGCAAGCTACACTTGAGTCAGGCACTGTGAGTACTGAAACTGCTTGGGGTTACGGTGAAGTGAACTGGCAGCTCGCTCTGGTGCACTTTTATGCTGCGGGGCTTGACAGCTCTAGTCGGAAGATTCACCAGATGACCCGGGGTCGCTGGATTCGACAACCGCTTCTCCTTGTCCACCAGGGGGGGTGAAACACTTCAAGCAGCAGTTCTGTTCGATGTCGGAGCGGCTGAAGCGGCTGGTGCCATAGTGCCACCCGCACTTTGTTGTCCAGGCTACCGGCGGCAGTGTCATCTCGCTTGCATCTGGGATGTGGGTTTTCTTTCCCACTACAAACTTGGGGATCCTGTTCAGGCCTGCCACCGTGGCGACGACCTCCTGAAGTCGTTGTTGAAGAGCATCGACTTCTGCTCGGACGAGGTCTGAGCTCTCCTTCATCTTCTTCATGGCTGGCTCGATGGTGGGTGCCGCTGGTGCACTGGGGGCCGAGATCGGGATGTCATCCAGGAGGGCTGTCAAAGGCGATTCTTGCACGTACCTGAGGATAGCCATTGACCCCCAGCGGCCTAGGAGCATCACTAGGCTCGTCTGGAACCCAAGTTGAGTCAGATGTTGGGCACCGGCCACTCTAAGAGTGTGACCGCCATAACGTTCAACTACGCCCTCCATACCCGCTCTAGTGGTCGGGATGCCAGCTGCTCGAATCACCATTCTGATGTTCTCAATCAGGACAAGCTTGGTGAGGTGGTTCCCGTCATCGTCATGGAGCAACGGGATTTCATCTGATTGGTCGGTGGTGGTGTGGGTCAGGTCAAGCAGCTGCACCATGCAATGGAAAGGACAAAGGGTGACAGGAACGATGTGGCATAGGCAGCGGTGAGAGCGTTCCGTGAGCTCTCCTCGGGTGGTTGTCTTGGTGGCCGGCAAGGTCCAGCTAACAATCTGTTTCTTGTGATCCATGCGGATGTGTTTCCGCAGTGTAGCTGAAAGCTCGATCTCTCGGGTGAGGAAGTAGCAGCCCACCACAACCATGTGGTAGGACACTGCAAACTGGTGTGACTTCTTGGAGAGAACGATGTTGGGGAGGTCCGTCACCGGGAACCCATCTTTGAGCTTCGATGGGCCCTGTCCTCGTTCAATGGATCTCAGCACGTCCTTGATCCGAATCTCCAGTTCGGCGGGGAGTTGGCCATGGGCCAGCACATGCTCTTTCTTTGCTGTGCCAAAGTAGAGGTGGGCTGAGCGGTACCCGCCCTGTTTGAAGGATGCCCCCATGCACTGAATCAGTTCAGCGGTGATCGGGAGGGGTGGAAGATTCCAAGCATGAGCTAGTTGAGTCCAGGTCTTCATGCGACTGGTGGGTGGAGCGGTGTTGGACCGAGCATAGATGTCACGCTCCAAGGCCCGGATGGCCTCGGCCCGTTCGTTGGGCTTGGCAGCCGCCAGGGCTTTCTCTAGAGATCCACCTTTGCTCGGCTGGATCGTTGGGTGGTCAGCTCGAGGCTTGGGGCCAGAGGGATCAGGGTCATCAGAGCGCAGCAGTCGTAACAACTGCTTGCGCCCGGTGGCATCCATGGCAATGGGCTGCAGTGCTCCCGGCTGGAGAGCAGCTCGAGGTGACGTGATGCCATGTGCAACCAGGTCGGGTAGGGCTTGGCTCACCCCGGCAGCTTTCACAGCTGCAAGGAGTTGTTTGAACTCAGACATTGTGCCAAAATGGCTCAAGTGCGGCAGGTGACAGTGATGGGCTCTGCTAACTCGCAGAGCTGTGCCAGTGAACTCAGGAATGCATCATGTTAGAAGTCGACCACTAGCTCGTGGACGGACATGAACCCATGAAGTGTGGAGGTTGATGTTGATGCTCTGCTGAAAAGGCGCCCAAAGGACAGCGGCCAGCTCACATGAACAAGGTGAGGGTGGGGTGGGTGTGGGGAGGGAGAAGGGGAGACGGCAGAGGTACAGCGGAGCAGTTTGAAACCAAACGACCACTGGGACTGTTTCCTCCCTTTTCTGCCAAGGTGACGTTGGTGCGCTAATCTTCGTCGATGGGGTCGTCGACGATGTCAATGACAGCGGATCCAGCTTGGATACGTGAGTATGCATCCCTACTCGGAATGGGTTGAGTGCGGCCTTCTGACCCCGAGCTTGGAGTCAGCATCAGGCGGGGCCTGGGATCGGGGAGCGGTGGAGTGGCGAGGTCGACGTGGTTCATCATGGCCCTGTGCAAATCGGCAATCGCTCCAGCGATCAGGTCTAAAGGCTCCATGGGCTCTCCCCAATCATCCAATTCGCTCACTGCCCACTGAAAGTTGCGCATCCGGCGGTCCAGTTGGACGCATAAGGAAGTGTCTGCACGACAGCGCCACTGGGCCACCATGTGGTGGGCAGCTCTGATCTCGTTCAGGATCCTCTGGTTGTCGTGGTTGATGCGCCATTGTGAGACGCCCCTCACCATGTCAAAGAAGCGGTCTTCGTCTCGGAGGAGAGCTCCGGTGGCATCAGCCATGAGAGCCTTCACAGTGCGTGAGAAGAGATCAAGCGTAGGGCAAGCCACGCTCAGTGGGTAGGTCTGCACACCCAGGAGCTGTTCCAGTGAGAAAGCCACACACTGCCCAGTCATCATTATGACTGGTGAATCTCTGGACGTAGGGTACAAGGAGTCTCTGGCTCGCTGAGCATCCGCGACGAGGGCGACGAGCCATGCCGCGGGATTGGCCTCGTCTCAACATTTGCCTGTCAATTGAGTCTGCCCTTGGCTCATGCTAGCGTTCCTTTGAGTCGGAGCCTTGGACTCAAATTTGATTCAGGTTATCTCAAACCAAGCAAATGCCGCATTCAATTTCACGCCCTGCTTGCTGCGCAGTTCCTTTTGAAACTTGCGCCGCCAATGCTGCCGCATCACACCTCCTTGTTCAAAAAGAAAATGTCCCAAACATCGGCATCTTTGCACCGCTCCGAAGTTTCCAAAGTCTCAGTCCTGAGCGCCGGGTTGGCCAACAAACAAAACAGAAAGACACAGTCAATCCATTGGTGCCAGTGCTTGAGCGAAACTAGTAACCAGATTTTGCCATATTATTTTCCAACGCATTGCTTGCTCTTCGAAGACAAGTACCAAAATTGGCTCATGCTAGCGTTCCTTTGAGTCGGAGCCTTGGACTCAAATTTGATTCAGGTTATCTCAAACCAAGCAAATGCCGCATTCAATTTCACGCCCTGCTTGCTGCGCAGTTCCTTTTGAAACTTGCGCCGCCAATGCTGCCGCATCACACCTCCTTGTTCAAAAAGAAAATGTCCCAAACATCGGCATCTTTGCACCGCTCCGAAGTTTCCAAAGTCTCAGTCCTGAGCGCCGGGTTGGCCAACAAACAAAACAGAAAGACACAGTCAATCCATTGGTGCCAGTGCTTGAGCGAAACTAGTAACCAGATTTTGCCATATTATTTTCCAACGCATTGCTTGCTCTTCGAAGACAAGTACCAAAATGATTTTCTTTACAAATCTTTGCTTCTAAATCTATCATCTGGTCACCGGTACAGTACATGTTTGATTTGGTCGACAAAAGGACCTATGGCCCAACTCTGGGCCAAGCATCTGCAACGCTATTTTTACATATTTTTACAGCCTATTAACAAACATCCCGTTGGCATCTAGTAGGCTACTCCACGCCACCCTCTGCTGCATCAAAAAAATCGTTGCTCAACTAAGGAAACCAAGCATCGTGGTTCCTGAGGCGAGAAGGCTGCGCGGTGAAGTTCCGCACGCTGTTAAAGGTTTCGATTGTGATCTATGGTTTCCTCAAGTTTGATCTTCTTGGCACGCAACATAAGCCCGACATTCCAGAAAGATTTTGGCGGGGCACATACGGCACCAAGGTTGCAGCACTCAGTTGTGCATCGCCCAAAATGGATAGCCGAAACACAGACACTTTTGCAGACCCGCAAACAAAACCTTGCGCACATGTGGTGGCTGAACACAGGCGCACCCTGACGGCTTGCAGACCTGGATCTCGGACCGGGCAAGATTTTCTGCTAGTTTGGTTCTTTGACCCACTTTTGATCAAAACGAACCAAAACTGAAACCGACCCATTCGACCAAAAAGAACACCTTCCTTTCCATTCTCTCTGTTTGGAATGCTAAGCGGACCTTCACCTTCCATTTGGGAACCTCAGCAGCTCTGGATCAGTCTTCCGCTGGCCCATGCTTGGGTATGAGATCTTGGGTTCGAAACGTACACACTGAAAGGCATGATGGACAATCATCTGTACAGTGATTTTGGGCACAACAATTCACGACAAACCTATTTTTTGGTGCCCAAACCACCTGCGCACACGGGCGCGAAACGCATCAAAAAACGCAAGTCCCTGCAAACAGGCGCAAACGGGGATTTCTGCCTTGAGTGGCCTTGGCAAACTCAACCCTATGACTCACTGTGAAAACCAATTTCTTTCTCTCCATCGCCATCCGGGGGTTCAGTTGCTCAATGTGATCCTTCTCGCAAGTCAAACGCGCCGCAAGGTATGGGAATGCCGGCTCCAAACCTCTTTGGGTAGATGCGACCTTGTAACTAAGACCTTTGAGATGGAATTGAACACAGTTGAACACCATCTTAGGTCAAATGTCGCTGTCGCTCGGTAGTAAAACTGAAGTGCAACCAGCTACGTGATTGACGCTGCTGGCAAGCAACGTTGAGAGCGAAGCACTCTAGTTTGCTCCTTCTTTTCACTTCCTGAAGATTTTTTTTCAGCAAAGGCAGCTTGGCAGCAACGACAAAGCCCTAGGGTTCTGGTCCAGCAACGATGGGATACTTGGAGCTTGCAGCACAATGCAAACTCTGCTTTTGGACTGTCAGAGCCGGTGCCACTTGACAAACTTCAAGCAATGTCACCCAAGAATTTTAACTACACAGCTTCTGAGCTACTGATCAAATACATTCAGCAATCTAGAGATCAGGTGAAGTACCTGGACACCTGATCGACGCTCCTGGCAAGCAAAGTTGGGAGCAAAGCACTCTGGTTTGCTTATGCTCATCACTTATCGAAAAATATTTTCCCTCAAAAGCAGCTTGGCAGCAACGACAACGCCTCAACATTCTGGTCCAGCAACGATGGGATACTTGGAGCTTGCAGCACAATGCAAACTCTGCTTTTGGACTGTCAGAGCCGGTGCCACTTGACAAACTTCAAGCAATGTCACCCAAGAATTTTAACTACACAGCTTCTGAGCTACTGATCAAATACATTCAGCAATCTAGAGATCAGGTGAAGTACCTGGACACCTGATCGACGCTCCTGGCAAGCAAAGTTGGGAGCAAAGCACTCTGGTTTGCTTATGCTCATCACTTATCGAAAAATATTTTCCCTCAAAAGCAGCTTGGCAGCAACGACAACGCCTCAACATTCTGGTCCAGCAACGATGGGATACTTGGAGCTTGCAGCACAATGCAAACTCTGCTTTTGGACTGTCAGAGCTGGTGCCACTTGACAAACCTGAAGCAATGCTTCCCAAGATGTTCACTTACACAGCTGCTGATCAAATTCATTCAGCAACTTTGAGATCATGTGAATAATGAATAATGTGTCTGGACACGTCAGTGTCGCTGCTGGCAAGCAACGTTGAGAGCGAAGCACTCTGGTTTGCTCGTGTTTATCACTTATCGAAAAATGTTTTCCCTCAAAAGCAGCTTGGCAGCAACGACAACGCCTCAACATTCTGGTCCAGCAACCACGGGATAGTTGGAGCTTGCAGCACAATGCAAACTCTGCTTTTGGACTGTCAGAGCCGGTGCCACTTGACAAACTTCAAGCAATGTCATCCAAGAATTTTCACTACACAGCTACTGAGCTACTGATCCAATTAATTCAGCAATCTAGAGATCAGGTGAAGTACCTGGACACCTGATCAACGCTCCTGGCAAGCAAAGTTGAGAGCAAAGCACTCTGGTTTGCTCATGCTTATCACTTCGCGAAAAATATTTTCCCTCAAAAGCAGCTTGGCAGCAACGACAACGCCTCAACATTCTGGTCCAGCAACGATGGGATACTTGGAGCTTGCAGCACAATGCAAACTCTGCTTTTGGACTGTCAGAGCTGGTGCCACTTGACAAACTTCAAGCAATGTCACCCAAGAAATTTTAACTACACAGCTACTGAGCTACTGATCCAATTAATTCAGCAATCTAGAGATCAGGTGAAGTATCTGGACACGTGATTGACGCTCCTGGCAAGCAACGTTGAGAGCGAAGCACTCTGGTTTGCTCATGCTTCTCACTTCTCAAAAGAGATGTTCCTTTAACAGCAGCTTGGCAGCAACGACAACGCCTCAACATTTCTGGTCCACCAACCATGGGATACTTGGAGCTTGCAGCACAATGCAAACTCTGCTCTTGGACTGTCAAAGCTGGTGCCACTCTACAAACCTGAAGCAATGTGGTCAAAATGTTCAACCACACAGCTGCTGATCAAATTCATTCAGCAATCTAGAAATCAGGTGAACAATCTGGACACCTGATTGACGCTCCTGGCAAGCAACGTTGAGAGCAAAGCACTCTGGTTTGCTTATGCTCATCACTTATCGAAAAATGTTTTCCCTCAAAAGCAGCTTGGCAGCAACGACAACGCCTCAACATTCTGGTCCAGCAACCACGGGATAGTTGGAGCTTGCAGCACAATGCAAACTCTGCTTTTGGACTGTCAGAGCCGGTGCCACTTGACAAACTTCAAGCAATGTCACCCAAGAATTTTAACTACACAGCTTCTGAGCTACTGATCAAATACATTCAGCAATCTAGAGATCAGGTGAAGTACCTAGACACCTGATCAACGCTCCTGGCAAGCAAAGTTGAGAGCAAAGCACTCTGGTTTGCTTATGTTCATCACTTATCGAAAAATATTTTCCCTCAAAAGCAGCTTGGCAGCAACGACAACGCCTCAACATGCTGGTCCAGCAACGATGGGATACTTGGAGCTTGCAGCACAATGCAAACTCTGCTTTTGGATCGTCAGAGCTGGTGCCACTTGACAAACTTCAAGCAATGTCGCCAATACTTTTCAACC
>VSDK01013179.1:449130-501630 GCA_009767595.1 Symbiodinium kawagutii
AGCCGGTGCCACTTGACAAACTTCAAGCAATGTCACCCAAGAAATTTTAACTACACAGCTACTGAGCTACTGATCCAATTAATTCAGCAATCTAGAGATCAGGTGAAGTATCTGGACACGTGATTGACGCTCCTGGCAAGCAACGTTGAGAGCGAAGCACTCTGGTTTGCTCATGCTTATCACTTATCGAAAAATGTTTTCCCTCAAAAGCAGCTTGGCAGCAACGACAACACCTTGAGATTCTGGTCCACCAACCATGGGATACTTGGAGCTTGCAGCACTATGCCAAGTCTGCTTTTGGATCGTCAGAGGCGGTGCCACTTGACAAACCTGAAGCAATGCTTCCAAAGATTTTCAATTACACAGCTGCTGATCAAATTCATTCAGTCAAGGGATCCAGTGAACAATCTGGACACGTGAGTGACGCTCCTGGCAAGCAACGTTGAGAGCGAAGCACTCTGGTTTGCTCATGTTTATCACTTATCGAAAAATGTTTTCCCTCAAAAGCAGCTTGGCAGCAACGACAACGCCTCAACATTCTGGTCCAGCAACGATGGGATACTTGGAGCTTGCAGCACTATGCCAAGTCTGCTTTTGGATCGTCAGAGGCGGTGCCACTTGACAAACCTGAAGCAATGCTTCCAAAGATTTTCAATTACACAGCTGCTGATCAAATTCATTCAGCAACTTTGAGATCATGTGAATAATGTGTCTGGACACGTCAGTGTCGCTGCTGGCAACAACGTTGAGAGCGAAGCACTCTGGTTTGCTCATGTTTATCACTTATCGAAAAATGTTTTCCCTCAAAAGCAGCTTGGCAGCAACGACAACGCCTCAACATTCTGGTCCAGCAACGATGGGATACTTGGAGCTTGCAGCACAATGCAAACTCTGCTTTTGGACTGTCAGAGCTGGTGCCACTTGACAAACCTGAAGCAATGCTTCCCAAGATGTTCAACTACACAGCTGCTGATCAAATTCATTCAGTCAAGGGATCCAGTGAACAATCTGGACACGTGAGTAACGCTCCTGGCAAGCAACGTTGAGAGCGAAGCACTCTGGTTTGCTTATGCTCATCACTTATCGAAAAATGTTTTCCCTCAAGAGCAGCTTGGCAGCAACGACAACGCCTCAACATTCTGGTCCAGCAACCATGGGATAGTTGGAGCTTGCAGCACAATGCAAACTCTGCTTTTGGACTGTCAGAGCTGGTGCCACTTGACAAACTTCAAGCAATGTCATCCAAGAATTTTCACTACACAGCTGCTGATCAAAATCATTCAGCAACTTTGAGATCATGTGAATAATCTGGACACGTGAGTGACGCTCCTGGCCAGCAACGTTGAGAGCGAAGCACTCTGGTTTGCTCACTCTTATCACTTCTTGAAACATATTTTCCCTATTTTTTCCTCAAAAGCAGCTTGGCAACAACGACAACACCTCAACATTCTGGTCCAGCAACGATGGGATACTTGGAGCTTGCAGCACAATGCAAAGTCTGCTTTTGGACTGTCAGAGCCGGTGCCACTTGACAAACTTCAAGCAATGTCACCCAAGAAATTTTAACTACACAGCTACTGAGCTACTGATCCAATTAATTCAGCAATCTAGAGATCAGGTGAAGTATCTGGACACGTGATTGACGCTCCTGGCAAGCAACGTTGAGAGCGAAGCACTCTGGTTTGCTCATGCTTATCACTTCTTGAAACATATTTTCCCTATTTTTCCCTCAAAAGCAGCTTGGCAACAACGACAACGCCTTACGATTCTGGTCCAGCAACGATGGGATACTTGGAGCTATGCCAACTCTGCTTTTGGATCGTCAGAGCCGGTGCCACATGACAAACCTGAAGCAATGTCACCAAAGATGTTCAACTACACAGCTACTGATCAAATTCATTCAGTCAATGGATCCAGTGAACAATCTGGACACGTGACTGACGCTGCTGGCAAGCAATGTTGAGAGTGAAGCACTCTGGTTTGCTCATGCTTCTCACTTCTCATTTTTTCCCTTCAAAAGCAGCTTGGCAGCAACGACAACGCCTCCACCATTCTGGTCCAGCAACCATGGGATACTTGGAGCTTGCAGCACAATGCAAAGTCTGCCTTTGGACTGTCAGAGCCGGTGCCACGTGACAAACTTCAAGCAATGTCACCCAAGAATTTTAACTACACAGCTACTGAGCTACTGATCCAATTAATTCAGCAATCTAGAGATCAGGTGAACTATCTGCACCAGCTATTGAACTATCTAGAGATCAGCTGATGCTCATTCCCAAAGAAAACTTTCCAGCAAAAACATCTTGGCAGCAACGACAACGCCTTAACATTCTGGTCCAGCACATGTTGCCACACGCAAAGTGGACATGTCAGTTGAAGTAGCTCAGACAGTTTTGCTTGGCCCAAGTGCAAGGCGATTGTTTCTTCAAGTGTGGGCAGGAAATGAGTTCAAACTGATTTGGTCAGTGTATCCATGGTCAGCACTGATTCTACCGGGCAAGCTTGAGGAAACCCAGTGAGGGACCAACGCCATCACCTTTCTTTGATAGTCTTTGCACCAATGGTACATGAAAAACAAGCTGGCAATGGAAGCACCAAAGCGAACACTTCTGCAAATCTGAAAAGAACTGCATTCCGTGCACATCACCTTGCTCAATGAAACTCCAAACTTTGCCGGACATTGTCTGGCTGGCCCAAGTGCAAGGCGATTGTTCAATCATCAAAGTGTGGGCAGCAAAGGACTTCACACTGATGTGGTCAAACCATGCATGGTCAGAACCGATCCTGCCATGCAAGCTTGAGGAAACCCATTGAGGGACCAACGCCATCACCTTTCTTTGATGGTCTTTGCACCAATGGTACATGAAAAACAAGCAGGCAATGGCAGCACCAAAGCAAACACGTCGGCAAATGGCAAATCTGAAAAGAACTGCATTCCGTGCACATCACCTTGCTCAATGAACGCTTTGGAGCAAACCCCGCTTAGGCACTCAACAATCTGGGCCCGAGATGGCGTGGGCATAGTGCGCAACACAGCACGAACAACATGCTTGGCCCAAAAAAGTCGGCGCGGCTTTTGAGACCCTAAGCGATGCTCCCCAAGCTCTTCAGCTACATTGTTGTCCATGAAATTAATCTAGCCACACGTTTTCTATGAAAGAAATCTAGCAAACCAAAGGCGGTTTGGCTGCTAAGCGTTTATTCGGCCAAGTGCTCCAAACTTTGCCGGACATTGTGTGGCTCGCCGCCCGGAAAATATCTCACCGCGTTTTTCTTGCTGCACGAAAAGACACTGACTGGTCGGGCAAATGTTTCATCCACACGCTGATGACACCTTGAGTGGTCCCATTTGCTACTATATGTCAGATTTCCACAACTCAATCAACTGACGCATTTGGGATCTCGAGCTCTGCGCAGCAAAAAATCAGCACCCCAAATCCTTTGCTCTACATAGTGATGGCTTGATGTCCATGTTCAACGAAAATGCAATGGAATCTGTGCGGCCAAACCCTCACGCAGCAGTTATCCACATAGGTAACTGACCTGCACATGTTGCCACACACCAAGTGGACATCTCAGTTGAAGTAGCTCAAACAGTTTTGCTTGGCCCAAGTGCAAGGCGATTGTTCAATCTTCAAAGTGTGGGCAGCAAAGGAGTTCAAACTGATGTGGTCCGACCATGCATGATTCTGACCCGCCAGGCAGAGGCCATTACCCTTCTTTGATGTTTTTTGCACCAACGGTAGATGAGGCACAAGCAGGCAATGGCAGCACCAAAGCGAACACTTCGGCAAATCTGAAAAGAACTGCATTCCGTGCACATCACCTTGCTCAATGAAAGCTTTGGAGCAAACCCCGCTCAGCACCATCGACGGCGCTGGAACAGTCTGGGCCAGGGATGGGGGCGCACAGTTCGCAACATGGCACGAACAACATCCTCGGCCCAACAAAGAAAACATAGTCAACGCCACGTCACGTACCTGAAACGCTGGTGCGCAAGTTCTTCGGCTACACTGCTGCTGAGAAAGCACATCCAACAACAAGGAGATCCAGTCGACGCAGACTGCTGAAGCCTTTCAATCTGCACAGTGCCCCAGACCTTTGCAAAAGATTGAGGGGCTGGACATCTGAGAAACAGCCTGACACCATTTGGGTTGCAAAAAGTCATTGCTTATGGATCGAATGCTTTGGTCCGAAACTAGTGCCGCCTCGAGATTTCAAAACTATATCTAGATAGCCACAAACAAGTCCTACGATTACATTCCAATTAGTTTGCTCTACAAAATTCAATGCAATCTTTGCGGCCAAACCCTTACGCATCAGTCATTCACATAGGTAACTGACCTGCACATGCTGCCACACACCAAGTGGACATCTCAGTTGAAGTAACTCAGGCTGTTTTGCTTGGCCCAAGTGCAAGGCGATTGTTTCTTCAAGTGTGGGCAGGAAATAAGTTCAAACTGATTTGGTCAGTGTATCCATGGTCAGCACTGATTCTACCGGGCAAGCTTGAGGAAACCCATTGAGGGACCAACGCCATCACCTTTCTTTGATGGTCTTTGCACCAATGGTACATGAAAAACAAGCAGGCAATGGAAGCACCAAAGCGAACACTTCGGCAAATCTGAAAAGAACTGCATTCCGTGCACATCACCTTGCTCAATGAACGCTTTGGAGGAAACCCCGCTTAGCAACAGCGATGGGACTCTAGCAATCTCCAGCACAACGCAAACGACATGCTTGGCCTAAAAGGGTCTGTGCGACTACAGTAACCCGAAGCGATGGTGCCCAAGCTCTTCAGCTGGCTTGCACAAAGTGTACGTCTCAGTTGAAGTAGCTCAGGCTGTTTTGCTTGGCCCAAGTGGGTTGTAGTCAAAACCCTGTGTGTGAATCTTGATCCTGAACTTTTGAATGCCTGATGTGGAGGCGGCGGTCTTTCTGAAGGAATAACAAAAGATAGGGCTCTGATGATCAAGGATGTTTATGATAGTACCAAAGTGGCTTGGTCTGCCAATGGGTGGGTACCTGACTACTGTGGGCACTTTTGGGCATCGTTGGAGGCATCGAGAAGCATCGCTACAGGCATCGCTGAATACAATGTCATTCCTGAGACCATTCCAACATGTCAACGAGTATACTAACAACCATGTAGTGCTTGAGACTACAATTTGCTATCGCTGAGCATCCCTTACCTACGAACTGCTTCTGTTGAACTCCCCTAAAGCCATGTGTAGCTGCGGCGGTCTTCATGACGGAAATATGAAAACGACTTTGGGTCGGGCCATTGATAAACATAAATAACCTGGGTTTTGATTCCAACCCAAGTGCAAAGCGATTGTTCAAAATGTTCAAAGTGTGGGCAGGAAAGGACTTCAAACTGATTTGGTCAGAGCTTCCATGGTCAGCACTGATCCTGCCAGGCAAATTTGAGGAAACCCATTGAGGGACCAACGCTATCACCTTTCTTTGATTGTCTTTGCACCAACGGTAGATGAGGCACAAGCAGGCAATGGCAGCACCAAAGCGAACACTTCGGCAAATCTGAAAAGAACTGCATTCCGTGCACATCACCTTGCTCAATGAAAGCTTTGGAGCAAACCCCGCTCAGCACCATTGACGGCGCTGGAACAGTCTGGGCCAGGGATGGGGGCGCACAGTTCGCAACATGGCACGAACAACATCCCTCGGCCCGACAAAGAAAACATAGTCAACGCCACGTCACGTACCTGAAACGCTGGTGCGCAAGTTCTTCGGCTACACTGCTGCTGAGAAAGCACATCCAACAACAAGGAGATCCAGTCGACGCAGACTGCTTGAGCTTTTCAATCTGCACAGTGCCCCAGACCTTTGCAAAAGATTGAGGGGCTGGACATCTGAGAAACAGCCTGACACCATCTGGGTTGCAGAAAGTCATTGCTTATGGATCGAATGCTTTGGTCCGAAACTAGCGCCGCCTCGAGATTTCAAAACTATAGCTAGATTACCGCAAACAAGTCCTGCGAATACATGCCAATTAGTTTGCTCTACAAAATTCAACGCAATCTTTGCGGCCAAACCCTTACGCATCAGTCATTCACATAGGTAACTGACCTGCACATGTTGCCACACGCAAAATGGACATGTCAGTTGAAGTAGCTCAAACAGTTTTGCTTGGCCCAAGGGCAAGGAGATTGTTTCTTCAAGTGTGGGCAGGAAATGAGTTCAAACTGATTTGGTCAGTGTATCCATGGTCAGCACTGATCCTGCCAGGCAAATTTGAGGAAACCCAGTGAGGGACCAACGCCATCACCTTTCTTTGATTGTCTTTGCACCAATGGTAGATGAGGCACAAGCAGGCAATGGCAGCACCAAAGCGAACACTTCGGCAAATCTGAAAAGAACTGCATTCCGTGCACATCACCTTGCTCAATGAAAGCTTTGGAGCAAACCCCGCTCAGCACCATTGACGGCGCTGGAACAGTCTGGGCCAGGGATGGGGGCGCACAGTTCGCAACATGGCACGAACAACATCCTCGGCCCAACAAAGAAAACATAGTCAACGCCACGTCACGTACCTGAAACGCTGGTGCGCAAGTTCTTCGGCTACACTGCTGCTGAGAAAGCACATCCAACAACAAGGAGATCCAGTCGACGCAGACTGCTTGAGCTTTTCAATCTGCACAGTGCCCCAGACCTTTGCAAAAGATTGAGGGGCTGGACATCTGAGAAACAGCCTGACACCATCTGGGTTGCAAAAAGTCATTGCTTATGGATCGAATGCTTTGGTCCGAAACTAGTGCCGCCTCGAGATTTCAAAACTATAGCTAGATTACCGCAAACAAGTCCTGCGAATACATGCCAATTAGTTTGCTCTACAAAATTCAATGCAATCTTTGCGGCCAAACCCTTACGCATCAGTCATTCACATAGGTAACTGACCTGCACATGTTGCCACACACCAAGTGGACATGTCAGTTGAAGTAGCTCGAACAGTTTTGCTTGGCCCAAGAGCAAGGAGATTGTTTCTTCAAGTGTGGGCAGGAAATGAGTTCAAACTGATTTGGTCAGTGTATCCATGGTCAGCACTGATCCTGCCAGGCAAATTTGAGGAAACCCAGTGAGGGACTAACGCCATCAGCCGTCTTTGATGGTCTCTGCACCAACGGTACATGATAGTCTGCGCCCAGGATGGTGGGTGCATAGTTCGCAACACCGCACCAACAACATGCTTGGCCTAAAAGGATCCGTGCGCCTTTAGAAATCCGAAGCGATTCTGCCTAAGCTCTTCAACTAAATTCGACTATTGCATCCAGCCATATATTTTCTGTAAAAGAGATCTAGTGAACACAAGGCGCTTCAGCTGTTCATTTGGATTCTAGTCAAAACCCTGTGTGTGAATCTTGATCCCAAACTTTTGAACGCGTGATGTAGAGGCGGCGGTCTTTGTGAAGGAATAATACCAGATAGGACTCTGATGATAATTGATCTTTTTGATAGTGCCAAAGTGGCTTGGTCTGCCAACGGATGGGTACCTGACTACTGTGGGCGCTCTTGGGCATCGCTGGAGGCATCAAGAAGCATCGCTAGAAGCATCGCTGAATAATTACAAGGTCCTTCCTGACACGCTTTCCATTCCAACATGTCAACAGGTATACTCACCATAGTACTTGCGACTACAACTGGGTATCGCTGAGCATCCCTTACCTACGAACTGCTTCTGCTGAACTCCCCTAAAGCCATGTGTAGCTGCAGCGGTCTTCATGACGGAAATATCAAAACGACTTTGGGTCGCGCCACTTATAAACGTAATTAACTCGGGTTTTGATTCTAACCCATTTGGCTGCTCCAAACATGGCTGGAGATAGTCTGGCTTGTCGCCGGGAAAATATCTCACCGTGCTTGACTTGCAGCAAAAAAAGACACTCGGTCAAATGTTTTCATCCAAACGCTGATGACACCTCAATTACTACCGTTTGCTACTATATCACTACAGCAGAGTCGGCTGACGCATTTGGGACCTTGAGCTCTGTGCAACAAAGCAGGAAACTGCGCCAAAAGCTGTGTCCCTTTTCCACGACCCAACTGTGCGATGATCAACCAAAAAGCAAAGGTCGCAAGTTCCAAACACTCCAAGACAGAAGGGCATCAAGGAGCATCTTTTGATAACTTTCTATTCGCAAGAAACACATGTCCTTAAAGAATTCTGGGGAACAAACCGTGGCTCTTCAGCTTCGCCCTACAAGGAAACCAGCTGGGATGGGTCGGAGACCTCCTCCACCACCGAAGCGAGCAAGCCGTGCCTGCAGTAACTTCTACACAAAAATGGTGGTACCCCCATGTACCCCCTAAGCAGCTTAGAATCAAATGATGATCAGATGAAAATGATGCAGAAAATATACAAAATCACAATCATGTCTTCAAGAACCAACGAATTCTGAGCTTTGATTCTGTGTACTTTGGCTGACTCTCAGATCCAAACAGCCCTGAGAGCGGCTGCATCGTTAGAAGCAGGAGATGCAGCAGTGCCAGCGGCCGGTGCCTCATCTCGAAACCAGCAGATGAACAAAGCACCACAGCAGCTATGGACACTGAGCCACCAGCACTGCCACCAGCACTCAATGCCTGACCACCTCCAGCAAACAGGCTGTAGGTCTGCCGGGGCCGTCCGCAACCTGCTCAGACTTCAACTCAGCAGCACGGCTTGCAGGTCGCTTTGGTCACTGTACCTCCACCTCTCAAACTCCAGGTTCAAAATATTGATGAAATATTGAATAATCATTGATGAACCATTCAAGGAGTTTCATGTTGCCAAGACAATCCAAGAAACCTTGAACGGCTTCCAGGAGTTTCTTGTGGTTGTGCTCTTCTTCCAATTCACACCTGCAGCGAACATCCACGAAACGAAAGATCACTGGGAACAGCTCGGGCTCCCATGGGCTCCCCCACTTGGGGAACGCTCCACGGACCACAAAAACGCTGTAGCCTTCTCTGACCTCAGAGGGGGAGACCGGCGCCCTCTAGGGCGCCTTTCCAAGGCTCAACCCTTGCGAGTCCCTGACAGCATCACGGATGTGAAAGTCCAGATCCCCAGGTGTGTAGTGCGCAGGATTCGGAAGGCAGCTGTTGAGGTCAAACCTTGGGTCCCCGCCACAAGACCCAACAGAAAGCACGGTCTCACCGGCAGCAACAACACAACCAATTAATCATCATCATCATCATCATCATCATCATCATCATCATCATCACTACTTTTGACTTTGACTTTGACTTTCACTTTCACTTTCACTTTCACTTTCACTTGACGGCGGTCAGTTGCCATTGAAGCACCATTTCCCAAAGAACCAAAACGATCACTGCAAGAGGCAAGCGCCACTGAGCCTCCAGTGTCATAGCTCTGAGGAAAGTGCCATTCTGCACCTATCCTTCTAAGGCTGAACCAGTGTTCGTTCCTAAGGCCGGAGCTGTGTCACTCAAAGGATAAAGGACAGCGACCATATTGAATGGTGTGTATACAAGATACGAGCCCAACGAACGAACATCTCGGAAAGTGTAGCAGGTCTCTGCCAAGAATCAACCGGGCCCTTCTTCGATGGCTACCACTTCTCCAACGAACAGCTGTCTGTACTGTGATCTACAGAAGCTCCCACGCCTCTCCACTCTTCTTTGGGACTGCAAAGTCCTCCAAGCACAGGACGCAGTTGAATGCATCTTCAGTGTCTCGGAACATGTTTTTTCTGATCACTGAACAGCTTGTAGATGATGACAAATCTTGGAACAATCGTACAATCATCACTGAACAGTGAAGAACATCATTGAGGTTACAATTTGTAGTGCTGAGACCTGAGCAGCCAGATGTAGCCGGATGCAGCCGGATGCAGCTGGATGCAGCTGGCGCCCCCACCCACAGGCAGAGCAAATTGGTGCTAGGATTTTGGTTGGTGGTCGTTGTTGTTGTTGCTGTTGGTAGAAGTTTTTAGAAAGGACCCGTCAAGGGATGAACTTAGGTTATACCCTGAACAGTGAACAGTTTATTAGAAAGGACCCGTAAACCCCGGGTTGTTTGGGAGCAGGCTGAAAAGTACCTATGTTGTTGTTTTGGCTAGCGCGGGAAGATGTGATGGGCAAGAAGGACGTGTCCGGTTGAAAAATGTGAATTCGAAGGATTGTATTCGATTTTCTCTGCGCGGCATGCACAAAACAACAGCGCAATCAGTAAAGCAAAAAAATTGGTCATGTTGTTGGATTCCTGTTGTTTGAAGAACAAAAAACAAGGGACCCGCAGTTGTTTTGCGGGGCGGGGGGCACCAGGCGCAAAATGATATCGCAGTTTTGGTCTCAGAGCTGAATGGTTTGAATGCAAGTTGAGTGATCATCCCAGGTAATAATTTGTTGGAAAGGTCAATTGGATTTTCGTCAAGGGGCAATGAGTTGGCGCAGTCTCAGATCTGTTTACAGAAGGCATGATGCTGCAAACATGGTTTGTGGAATGGTTTTGGTGATCTAGGCTCAAAACAAAAAGACAAAGGACCCGTGGTTCTTTTTGAGGGGGCGCAACCAATGAATCATGTGGCTTTCCCGGTGATCCAATGGAGACTTGCCTGTCGGCATGAAAATTGTCCGTGCTGACAATCATTCTGGGCTCAGCAGAAAAGCCTTCGCGTCGCCTGAAAAAAAGTGAAAGACAGACTTAAATGATCCATGAATGAAGAACACAAGCATTGACCCTCAGGTTGTTACTTCAGGGGGGCCTCCTGGAACACACCATTACGAAGGACCCGTTCACGGAAATGCTGTTACAGAGGGGGGGTTCTGGACCAACAACTGGTCTATTGTCGTAGCGTCTTCAGTATTGAAGGGAGAAAGGAAAAAGACAAGTGTATTGTCTTTGTGTTTTTCTTGTTGCATTGTTGTTGTCCTTCTTGTTATTGTTCTCGTTGAATCGGATATGTGTCTTCGTTGTTGTCGTCGTTGTTGTTGATGTGTTGCTGCTGTTCTCGCTCTTGTTGCTCCTGCTATTTGTGTGGGATACTGTTGTTGCCATGGACGTCCGAACTTCTTTGTGTGTTGTCCTTCCCTCCTCCTCTTCCTCCCTCGCCTTTTCCTCAATCACGGTTCGTACCCCTATCTCTAATAGATTTACTTTCCTCAACCAGGCTTGTGGCGACTCAGACAATGCCGCGAAGGCAGACATTTCTTCACGTTTCTTACTCTTCACGGCTCCTTCCCTTCACATTTGATTCTGCGGACAACCCTTCCTCTTGACAGCTCTTGCTCTTGACGGCTCTTGCTCTTCACAGCTCTTGCCCGGGGCAACTCCTTCTACCATCTTTCTTCGCCCGGACAGAACCAAAAGTAGCGCCAAACTCCGCCCAAAGAGACACACTTCTAGAATTCTAGCGCTTGAGAAGAAACTTGGTGGCGTTCAGTGGCTTTCACAACTTGGAGTTTGTTGGGAGGCTTTCCAACGTATCAATATTTTGTAATGTTGAGGCGTTATATCAAGAAAAATGCTGGCTGCCGCCCTTTGACAAAACTGTGTTGGGAACTTGGAAACCCTGGAAGCCGCTTGAACTTTGAAGGCGCTGAAAAAAGCCGAGCTTTACAACGGTGTCAAGGATTGAATCAAAAGCTCAAACCAGCACAAGATCAAGTGGAAGAAGCAAAAGCCAGCAACAGGTCAAACTAGGCAAACCACATGAAGAGTCAAGAAGTCAGAGAGTAAACCGGCAGCAACAAGGGTTCAAAACAAGAGTTCAAACCAGGACTTGGAAGAACTGACCGGCCAGGCACTCTTTTTCCTTCGTTCAACCTGTCCAACCATCAGCTTTCAGGACCTTCCTTGCTTTGTTGGCAGCTCCACAGTTGTCATTCGCAGAACCTCCACTCACCGGACATCCATCCTCTGTGCGTTCAGAAATGATGGATGATTTCTGGAAGATCTATGGATGTTCCAATTGAGTTCTCTAGACAGTTTTGGCACGACTTGCGCTGCACGTGTTCACCCGAATCATTGGGTATGTACGATTAGGATAGTTTTGCGCATGTTGTTAATGTGCACAAATTGTCTGAAGCATTTCTGTTGACTAGGTACGGCCAGTCCACGCAAATTGCGATAAACTTTGCGAGCGCAATGGCCAACTTTGTTGATTAAAGGTGATTGCTTTGGTTGAACTTTGATCTTGACATATCTTGACGAGTAATTAAATGCAGTGAGAACTTTGGTTGACTCCGCACGACTAACAGGTTTGGCCAGCTTTTTCTCTAGCACTTTGTTGATTGCTAGAGGGTAATGATGCTTGATGGTGGTTTTGATGAACCCTCAATAATAACCATCAAACCACTAGGCGCTCATATCATCTACAGGTGCTTTGGCAAAGAGGGTACTGCTGCACGGCCTGCTCACACACTGTGAATGCAAAATCTGCGCACTGGGGGTGTCCTAGCCCCTCAGGGCACCAATGAATGATTGTTCGTATTTGACAATCTTGTCCCTCCGAGCCTACAAAGAAAAACCCGACCGTTTCCGCAAACTGTGCTTTTGAAATCTGTTGTGCCATCTAGGGTCTATGTTTACCGAATATTCACAATATTCCTTATCATATTTTGCTTCAAGGTGTTTTCGGACTTACCGAAGAGCTTGACATCGGATCACTCGACTCTGTTCGCAGGGCACCTTTCGGGTTCATTCTCTGGAAGTGTCTCGCACAGAGGTCACACTTCCCACGTGGTTTTTCTGTCGAAGATGCCCACGTCGAAAGCAATTTCGCAACTGTCGAGTGGCCATCCAATTCGACTTACAGTGTTGTGGCAGGTATGACTAATCCATCCAAATTTCCAGATCTAGAATAGTGGGCTTGCTTAGCAACACCTCAACATGACTACCCTGTTGAATCTGTACGAGTTCAATCTTTCACCAAATTTTTGAACCTTTGAATACTGCCATCGCAAAGAGGAGTGAGATTCTGGTGACTCTAGCGAGGTAGAGATGCTCCGGCTATGCAGGTTTGACTGAACTCATTTCCCCAAGCTCGAACTAAATTGATGTGGAAAAAAATTAAGAAAACACTGCAGCGCAGCATATGCGATTTGAATAGATTGAAATATGGGTGTTTGAAATAGGGGACCCCGCAAAATCATCCATTCATAATCATGGTTCATCAGAAACCGACCATTTTTAGGGTTCCCAATTTTGAGAAACCACCATATCCGGGAAAAATAGACCGTGTCCTTGTTCACGATCTGCAGCCTTCCGCACCAAGCGCTTGCTCACAAGTTCCGCAGCTAGCGCCGCCCATTCGAAGCAGGCCCGCTGTCGCTCCATATCGCGAAGCCAGGGAAAAAAAGACGTGAACATCACAACTTGGTATTGCAACCTGTTTGTGCTTACAATTGCTTCTCAGTACTCCTACTCATGGGCTTCTGCCAGATGCATCTCAGTGAAGCAAAATGGTTTTCACTCAATCCTTGCTCAGGAGAACTATCCAAGTAATTCCCACATGAGGGGATCTATTCGGCATGACCCGAAGACAGAACTTGGGCAAGCAACAACCTACAGTATGTTCATCCTCTAGCCGAATGCCATCGGATTTTGCTGAGTGTATTTGCCGAGTTTGGATCCAGCCATCGGCAATTTCCTTCGGACCATTTGGATACTCCACTTGATCGAAGCGAACCTGTTCAGAAGTTGGGCTAGCTCTCCTCTCCTCCTTATAGATCCATATTTATGAACTTCCATTGATTCTCCCAGAAATATCTGGTGATGCGCCATCAAATCCAGGGATTTCCTCATATGGCTGTGGGTCAAAATCCTGTACCCCTGGTTCCCCTATCATTATCCAGCCAGTTTTCCCTATAGTTGGCTGGGTAATAACCACCATTATTGGTTGGTTAACTGCTTGACCCATAGCCATATAGTTGGTATATCCCCTAGTATCGTTGCTTATTATCCCTATTATATCCCATTATTAACCATTAACCAGCTAGTTGTTGGTTGGTTAACTGCTTGACCCATAGCCATATGGATCTACTATGATCCAACCATCAACCGCACCGCGCCTTCTTCCAGGCGGCCTGGGCCTCAACACGTTGGGATCCGTTCACGACGACTTCAACCCGAATGAAGGCCTTGGAAAACCTTCAACCCATGGACGACTTCACCCATGGGTTATAGTTATATAAGCCCTATGAAAGTCGCCTATCAGGCGAACAGTATTTCCAATGACAGGTGAACACTACCAGTCGTTCTCATTCATGGAGCTTGTTGCTAACTTGTTATGTCTTGAATCCATGCTACTCACCAAGAAACAGCTGTTGCATGTGACTGATCCCCATGTTGCATTTTTTCAGAGCGTAGAACGTCAAGCCAGCGAAGAATCTGCGGATACGAGGGAAAAGCGCCTCTCCAGTCACTGCCACAGACATGTCAAAAAGAAGTATCGGAATTGGTCAGGGTGTCTATGCAGTCAATTTCAACCGTTACTAGCCTGCCCACTTCGCTTTAAGGAAAACCTTCCGGCCGCAAAAAGCAGCCGGCCGAATCCCCCTTTTAAAAAATCCGGAGTTTCTGGGGACTTTACAGCTTTGTCTCTGCTAGTTGCCTACTGCCGTAATCACAACAGCCATGCTGGGCCGGTTACCACAGATCTTTGATGAGAATCCCAAGGGATGCCGCATGATGCCCCAAACTCAGGGCTCAAAGCGCCGCCTCTTTGGTTGTCGCCAGGAAGGTGCAGCCGGATGGGTCATATCATGTGGTTTCTTGTGTACCCAAAAAAGCTCGGTTGCCCCAAGAAAAACAGCAGCTAATGGCTCGAACAGTGAGGTCGATCAACACAGGCCCAGCGCGGACCTCTTTGCCAGACTCCATCTTCTTCTGCGCTTCCTCTTTGATCTTCTCCAACCTTTGACGTTGCACGAAGAGTGGACTGCAACATGACTACGTAGGCCCTCAGATGACCAAATCGTGTGTGTGTGTGTGTGCGTTCGCGCTTCACCTACCATATCATGTTTTCCATAGCCATTCTTGACACAACAACAGGGTGGCTCACAAGTGTCGACAACTGGGTCTTCATTTGAAAGACTGGTTTGGCCACCCAATTCATCGCAACGCGCAATCGCAATATGGTAGCAGTCCACACTTCAACAAACTTGCCAAATCGTCATATGATGGAAATCAATGGGCGTGTCTCTCGCACAAATCTAAGTGCATATATATATATATATACATATATCGGTATAGTCTGGTTAAGTGCTTCATTCCGAAGCAGCTAAACACGAACGTCATTGGGGGACATTGTGATACGATGACTATGATACGATGACAACTTCCCTGACCCTTCTCTCACCCTTCTAAAACACTGCGATAAGCACTTAAAAAGACTATACCCATATATATATATGTATATATGTATGTATATTATATATATATGTATACATTATATGTATATATACAATATATATATATATATATTTACATTATATATATACAATATATATATACATTTTAAATATATATATATATACATTATATAAATATACATATATACATTATATATTATATATACATTATATATATATACCAAGACTCGTCACAGAGCACCATCTTTTTTACTCACTGCAGCACCAATTTGGTGAAAAGTCGAATTGGAAAGAGAAACTTTTCGGGAAAAAAAACTATGACCCTAACCAGCTTCGTCTTTAACCACGGTGGTGTGGAAACATGTATGTATAAGTATATGTGAACATGTAACCCTCACCCAAAACGAATACAGTAATCATGCTGAATGATGGGCAATCTCCAACACGAACTCACCAGGAATGTCCGTGGCGGACCAACGGGACGAACACCCAGCCCAGCCAAGACGCTTCTGGGCACCCATCTCCAACTCTTCCTGAACAATGGAGCAGTGTCGATGTCAAGAAAAACTCGATGAGGGGCAACCATGGCTAGCCATAGTTCATTGCATTTCATAGCTATAACCTAGATAACCATGGGCAATTGTTGTTACTAGCTATACCCTAGTTAATCATGGCTAATTATTGTTAATGGCTATAACCCAGTTTACAATAGGCAATTGTTGTTTCTAGCTATACCCTAGTTAATCATAGTTAATCATCATTCATAGCTATAACCCAGTTTACAATAGGCAATTGTTGTTTCTAGCTATACCCTAGTTCATCATAGTTAATTATGGTTAGTAGCTATAACCTAGTTAACCATAGGTAGTGGTTGTTAATAGCTATACCCCAGTAAATCAAAGGTAATTATATATTGTTAATAGCTATGACCTAGTTAACAATAGGTAATTGTTGTTAATGGCTGTACCCTAGCTAGCTAATCAAAGGTAGTTGTTGTTCATAGCTATAACTGGCTGTAGCCTATTTCATCGCAAACAATTATGATATGTCATGGTGGTATAACGCCAGGTAGCAGAGTTAGTAACTATAAGCAAGGTTTTTTAATTTTCACTCATACTTAATGGCTATAACCCAGTAAGTATAGCCTCATTATGATGGTGAACTCATACCCAACCATGTTGTTGAAACACTTGGGATCGTCCGCTTTGCAAATAGTTCGTCACGGTGGATTAATCTCAGAGATCCGAATGATGTGGTAAGTATTTGATATAAATCGGATGAAAAAGGTGGATGAAAAAGGTGGATGAATGGGAATTATGGGCACGAGTGACAGGATCTAAGGGACCCATCATTTCAGCTACTACCCGAAAAATCTCAGCGGAAATTTGGCGCTTCAGGGTGTGAATGCACTGCTTGGAGATCCAGGCTTCTCCTCCAGTCGCGGAGCTTTCCAGTCGGGTTTTCTGGCGAACTTTCAAGGAACTCGTCTCAAAGGGTTTGTACATTACTGGGCCAGAATGGCCTGATGATTTGAAATCTCAAGCTTGGCACTCGCCAGTGGTTCAGGGGGGCATGTCTGATTTTGAAGTGAAGGTGAAATTTGTGCGTGCGCACTGGAGAATTCTTCCCAGTCAGGGTTTCTGGTGCAGCGAGGACTTCTTCTGTTGTTGGTTACAATGCTGAGTTGGCTTTTCTTCTACTTCATAACAACGGAGTTGTTTGTACGCAGTTAGTCGATCTTTTATGCCTTGTCTTTCATGCGTTGAATTGATTTGAGGGCAGAGGCTGACGCTTTCAAACAGGCTGGTTTTACGTCATTGAAACGGCTTGGTGTCAACTCGCGTATTCAGGGATGGGCCGGTCGGCCCATTCTTTGAAGCAGTCTGAAACCATGAGTTCTGTCTGGAACTGGGCGCTTTGAATGTGGCTGCTGCACTCTGGTAAGCCTTGGACTTGGTAGTCTCCGATCCTGTGATTGTTGCACCTGAGGATAGAACTGATTGTTTGAACGAACATTAAAGCTACTGTACTCATCTTTGACTGAGAAAGGCAGTTTCATCATGATGCTGTGCGTCAAAGTTGTGCAAATTCTATGTTGCATGCTCACTACCAATGTACCCTGCCACCGATCCGTTCATCGGTGCGCTCATGGGAATACCTGCTGGTTCACCAATAGGACTCCACAGTAGGTCCAGACATTCCCAGGATTGCTGCTGGTATTTCCGCCAAAGTAACATGTTCTTGGTTGCCTCTACCCTGTTCAACCAGCATTAACTAGCAAAGATATCCCTCATTTTTATGGTTATCAGAAAAACCATGAATCAACCATCAATCAACCATCAAACAAACAGAAAGCAACCATCACATGAACCATCACATTATTCATCACATCAACCATCATTAGCTATCATTAACCATCATTTACCATCATTTACCATCATGACCCAACCATCATGACCCAACCATTCACTCTACTTATTGTACCCGGCGGCTCGCCTGCATCTTGCGGGCCTTCGCCAGTTCCTAGCGCTCCGCGCGAAAGGTTGTGGTGTTCGTAGTTTGAATGACGCCTAAGGAGTGGTTAATAATGATTGATGACCAATGATAGATGATGGTGGTTAACAATGGTCAATGATGGTTGATAATGGTTGATGATGGTTGATAATGGTTGACAATGGTTGGTAATAAGGGTCGATGATGCTTAAGGATGGTGAATTATTGTTAATGATGGTTGATGATGGTTGAAGGCGGTTCACAATGGCTGATGATGGTTGACTGATGGCTACTTGATGTTTGATGATGCTTAACAATCGGTGATAATGGCTCATGATGGTTATACAACCATGGCTCATGATGGTTGATGATGGCAAACAGTTGTTTATGATGGTTCACAATGGTTGGAACCATGATAAAGCCGGAAAAATGGGGAGCTAATAGAGATATAAGAAGCATAAGCATGGTAATGATGCCTAATGGTGCTTGATTGCCAGAGTTGATGATGGTGAATGGTGAATGATGTTGTAACAAATGTGGTTCATACGGATATCGTTGATCAGGGATTCCAAAAATATGGCAAATGGTGGTCAATAAGGGGCTACAATGATTGATTGATCATTGTAGTGGTGCTTAACCGTGGTGAAAACCGGATGGTGATTGACAATAGTCAATCAACGTTGGATGAAAGTGGTGGATAGTACTGATCAACATCTGGTACAGTAATGGCGGTCAAAAACGACCATTCATGGATAAGCGGACAAGCATCATCAATAATGTTTATGTCAACTGGTGTGTTGCCTGTAGCATGTAGCCTGATTATCGCACTCTCTTGCGCAACCTTGCTGTTGACTGGGCTACAATCCTTGATGACGCTTGACACACAAAATAGCCTCCCACCATCCGGCCGCCAGTCACCAGCACCACCCATGGCTGCGAAGCGACCAGCTGTCAGCTCCTCTTCCGCTTCGCCTGCTTTCTTCTCAGCTTCCTGCGCCATCTCCGTGGCGTTGGCTTTCAGCCTCAGCTTCCCGACAGCTTGGGACTCGTTACGTATCACCACTTGACCACATAAGAATCTGTGCAACCATCATACTATATGAATCTATATGACCACTATGTGACCACAAGAAGTACAAAGGTATAAGTCTCATGACTCACAACCATCAACGATCCTCAAACAGAATTCTAAGCAGCGCTCACGAGGTGATCTCCCGGTCGAGCTGGTGCGCCAACCATTCAGCACCCT
The DNA here is from genome assembly GCA_009767595.1 of Symbiodinium kawagutii. Taxonomy (NCBI): domain Eukaryota; class Dinophyceae; order Suessiales; family Symbiodiniaceae; genus Symbiodinium; species Symbiodinium kawagutii. The sequence goes on from VSDK01013179.1 coordinate 468,209, forward strand.
TGTTGCTGGCATGTTGGATGATACTTCGGCCCAGCCATCGATCAAGATGTTCTGACTTGGGCTTCCGCAAAGGTTGTTCCAGCAACAAATTGGTTCCTTCCATGGCGAAACTGCGACAAGCTATTTGTGGTCGCGACCCCTCTGAGCACAACGGAAGTTATCGGAAACTGCTTAGAGGCAATGCTCGCTGGTACCAATCTTCTTGCATGGCGGACGTGCAATAAAAAGGAAGGCTGTCTTCATCCCCAATGAATACCAGCTGGTTTCAACCGAAGCTTTGGATCCCAAATCTGACGGCGTCACTTCAGCTGGTTGTCGTTTGGCAAATCAACCCACGTGTCAAACTCCGTATCTCAGGGTGTCCTGAGCCATGGTGCTACACACCAAAGCAGTGTGTCTCAAATATAAGTTATATCTACATGGTGATCCTGGAATAGATAGAACATGAAATTGGACCATCCCAATGGGTAAATGGTTTAAAGATTGAACGTAGGAGATAGTCTTTCTACTCCAGGATGATTATACCTGGTTAAGGAATGATACAAGGTCATGCTATCTTATACCGCTGTACCACAAGCCAAGGCCGTATTACCCCAAACATGTACATGCGATGCTGCTACTTGCTAGATCGCCCCGGCTTGTGGATTCTTCCCCACTAACCACCATTTACCACCACTGATCCCATCATATCCCCTGTTGCTGTTCGCTACACTCCTGTTCTTGGTACCAATCACAACCAGTGTACCCCCTTTAGGTGTGCCTACTATTGATTAACAATGATTGTAGGTAGCTATCTCAGCTCACTCTTGGTATTAATCAGCTATCAACCATTCTTTTGAGGATTTTATTGGATGGTACGTAGCTATTATGATCCCCCTGATTCTTCAGAATGCATAGATTTTCCACACCAAGGTTCCTCGAGGTGTTCATACTGGGGCACCGTTCTAAGCCATGATTGACTGCTCTTAAACACCATTCTTGGCCATGAATGGTTGGTAAGTGGTTGAAAATGGATGGAATGGTTGGGAACGGTTGCCAATTGTTCATAAATGCACTGATCCCTCCTGTTAAAAATGAACCATCAACCAAGATTTGCCTTCTTCCGCTGTCAACCATACCACCATTCACCACTGTTTGTCAACCGAAGCCTCAACCATACTTCACCATTATGACTCAACCATTGCCACTATTATCCATGATTAAAATCATGACAAAGTTCGTCATCAACCATGATTTACCAGCAAAAACCATTATCATTGCTTATCACCTTTAATAAACCCTTCTAAAACCATAAGAATGATGAGTTAAAGCCATTAATTACTATTGACCACTAGCTAAATCACCATCCATTCACCATCCTATGAAGCCATCAATGCCCTGGGGCAGCGGTCCATGACCCGTCGTTCTCGCCCAGGAACTGCTCCGCCACTTTGGTCGCTTCCGCCGTGAGGCGCATGGACTTGCGGATGGCCTCGGCCACGCATGGAGTGGTGGACGGGTTGGGCTTGTGATCTCTAGTAGCCAACTGGTAGTAGCGAATGGTGTTGGTTAGTAGTAGTTAATGATTAGTAGCTAACTATAGTAGCTATCATCATAGTAGTTAATTAGTAGTTGTTAACTAATGGTTAATTAACTCATGGTTAGTTAACTAATGGTTAGTTAACTAATGGTTAGTTAACTAATGGTTAGGTGTTAACATAGGATCAACCAACTACTAGTAGCTAATGGTTAGGAATCAGTAGTAGTTAATCATTAGTAGTTGTTAATAAACATAGCTAATTCGCAATCGGGATGGTTGGTTAGTGATCTGTAGTTTCTAGCAATAGTAGCTAATAGTAGTAGTTGATCATTAGTAGTAAACTAATGTGTTTAAAAGTAGCTAATGTTTCACTAGCTAATAGTACGCACAGACCCCGTGGTTTGCCCGGAGGGCAAACCACGGCTGTCTGTGCGTGTTGAACATTGCTCGAAGAATCAGTGAGAAACACTGGCTATACGCAGTGATTTAGGGTTTAGGGTTTTAGGGTTTAGGGTTTAAAGGTTTTAGGGTTTAGGGTTTTAGGGTTTTAGGGTTTAGTGTTAGGGTTTCTTGATTCTCAGAGTTTCAAAACAACGGGCCTGCGCAGGGTTTTGAACAGTTGACAAGACTCACTTCTGGGCAGGTCTTGTGGTCACGGGCAAACCATAGGGTCTTGCCATAATAGTAGCTAATGATGGTTGATTAGTAATCAGTAGTCAACGGTCGTAGTTGATGATGAGAAGATGACCATTAACAATCATTAGCCAACCAACAACTAGTTAGATAACCATTAGTGAATAATCAGTAGCTAATGATTGGTGATTACACATGCTTAATAGTTGTCTAGCTAGTGGTTGACTGTTTCAAATAGTTTACCAATGTTTTTAATGGTATTGGTAACGATTATAACCAGTAGTTAGCTTTCGAACTAACTAGTGGTTGATGGCTGTCAATTGGAGGGTTTAAGGACTTATTATGGGTTTATCATGGTTGGACGGTTGCAAAACTACTGGCTGATGATTAATGGTTGTAACTAGTCATGTATGGTTCTTAAGTGTTCTTAACTAGTGGCTGATGGGCTGATGGCTACAAAAACTACTATTTGATGCATGATGGTTTTGAAATGGTTGATGGTTTATTCTTATGGTGAATACGGGTAGAAAACGGCTAACTGGTAAAACTACAAGGCAATGGCTGATGGTTTGCAAAAACTCCTAGTTAATGGTTGATGGTAATAAAACTACTAGTTACTGGTTAAGTACCTGTAGATAGTGTCAATGGTTAACACTAGTAATTGGTTGTTTAACGAATGGTCAACGGTGATCAATGGTTCAACTCATAATTGATGGTTTAGAATGGTTGAACATAATGAATTTGGCTAGGTAACAACTAGTGTATTTTTTAATCATCATGGTTATTATTCATTAGGAACACCATGATAATGCCATTTTACTAGTGTTCCACTGGTAACAACTAGCAAATTTCATGGTTGGCTAGTAGGATCTACTGGTTCTGCATAATAGAATTTTGTATTCCCACTAAACCCAAGCGGATTCAGCATCACAGCTCGAGGCTTACCAGTCAAGTCGTCGGTGGCTCGGCTCGCGGATGGGATCAACTGGAATCACTTACCAGCCATCACCAGTGAACATACTAGGTATCGAGTGAATCCAAAACTTCCAGTCACCTAACAACCCCATTCTGTACCAGTAATTTTCACAAAAGATTTACGAGTACCAACTCATATACCTTGCATATGCAGTGTATGGCTGTGGGTCAAAACCCTTAGTCCCCTTTTTCCCGCATCATTAACCATTGTTTTCTGGTCCGTTAATATTGACCCATAGCCTATTGGTTAGTATCCACCAGCCAGGCATGATCACCGACTCACAATGTTGGACCTGGCCTTGCTGATCTTTGCAGGGACCAATTTCATTTCCATGTCCTGCGCGCCGCGACGACGCGAAACGTTTCGTGCTGCGAGGGTCTTCGATCAGATGGCCGGCCAATGGGTGGTTGATGATACCTAGTTGCTGGTTCATGAATGGTTCATAATACGGCAGAATAATCAAGAAAAGGAAGTTGTAATGGTTATAAAGTAGTAACTAGGAAAAAAAAAATCTTGCTAAGTCGCAAAATGACCCTTGTTGAAAGAAACGTGGAGATGCTTCCACTCGCAGTGCGTTGATTGCTTGGATTCCCAGTGATTGGCCATATCTCCAGTAGAACCAAGGACAAAAAGAGATACCAGTCACACTGGTCACACTGCTTGAACATGTTTTCACATCATGGACACTGGTCATTGACCATCATCAACCACAAGTATCCACTATCACCCATCCTCAATGACCATCATAATTCATGCTAACCCTGGATTTAAAAACCCTGGTTGCTTAATAGGGAATATCCCCTGAAGCCATGTGGTTTCCCATTAAAATTGTACCCCCCCGAAATTGATAAACCTAGGGTTTAGCTTCATCCTCACTTAATATCAACCATGACTATATAACCACTATCATTCTTATGGTATAATATCAACCTATATAATACCAGCCAGTCTTGACCATTGTCAAGCATCACTCATTACAACTCATCAACCAACTCGTTGATGCTGCACTTCAGCACGCGAAAAAGATCTGCCAGCGAGATCAATGGCAATCAATGGATTACTGCGATCAATCACTGGAGATGTTAAACTCCCCGTGGATGATCTACCATGATTATCATGGTATTCAGTGGATTAATGGCAATGAACCACATGGATCTTGCCAATGAGAATTGTACCAGTTGTCGATGGATCAGCGGGGATGAAGCCCTTGGAAATCATATTTCTCTATGATCATGTCGCCAATGATACCAATCTTACAGCACTAATGATCATAGCTCAACAAGAGCAGGAAGCCTCGGGTCAAAACCAGAAAACCTTGTTTCTTACATACTTTTACGCCGTATGGAACAGGAACAAAGATGAAAACATCTTATTTCCTGGCTTGGGATGTTGCTAGGTAGTTGAGTGTCTTGAGTCAAACAATCTCCCAACATTGACTTTGGCATCCCATCCAGCACAACCATCCCCACCAGTAGCTTCTGCCCTTGCATGAGCAGCTTGGCAACAGTCCTCGTCGCTTTCTGCTTGAAGGCTGGCAGCCATGTCTTCCCTAATTGCACATGCCTGACATGCGCGGGTGCCACAAACAGAGGCAGTGCCTGAAACCGAATGTGTCTGTGTCACAATCTCATGCATCTATATATATATATATATATATATATATTCACTTCAAGATGGATGGAGTGGATGGATGGATGGATGGATGGATGGATGGATGGATGGATGGATGGATGGATGGATGGATGGATGGATGGATGGATGGATGGATGGATGGATATGAAACTGAAAGGTAAAAATTGTTGTCGATCTAGATTTTTTAGATGTCATAGCTCAATAGCTGCTAATTACATTAATCGCTTGTCTCGTGAGAGGAGATCGTGACTAGCTCATTAAGTATGAGCTTGCTATTAACTGATGGGTCCCTCCTGATTTTCTCCCCTTGCAAACTAATAAAGTAGTCATTGACGGTCTGATCTGATAGTCATTGAACTGATTATGAATAGTTTTGTCTTTGTAGTCATTGATAGCTAATTAAGTAATAGTCACCAGCACCAGCAAAGCAAAAGTTCTCAGCAAACTCATGGATCTCTGATTAACTCTTTAGACCATGAATAGCTTCGAACTAAGATGGTAAGAAGTTGGAAACAGCAAATCGAAACTCATATAGCTAGTGAAATCATGGTTTTCCCAGGGTTTTCCTGCACTTTTCTTACGGTTGTCTCATGAAAAATGGTTGTTTTTTCCCCATCATTGGCTTCGACCAGCTCGGTCGGGTTTCCAGGGCCCAGGCCACGGTCAGAAAGGTCAGCAACACACCTGGGGCGTCCAACATCTCCAGCCAATGTGCGTGTACATCGAAGTTCATATCATATACATTTACATCCATATCTATATATCTGTACATGTTCAAATAAGTACTTATTTATATTTACATATGTGTACATGTCATGTCTATATGTACATGTATCTAAATATATATATATATATATATATCCGCCGACCCCGGCCGACGTGAGGGGGAGCGCGTTAGGGAATAAGCGGAAGTGGCGTTAGGCAACCAAATCTATAACAACAACAACAACAACAACAACAACAACAACAACAACAACAACAACAACAACAACAACAACAACAACAACAACAACAACCTTACGCGTGACTTCTAAGGGAGTTTGGAGTTCAGAACACAGGGTAGAGATCAGGATGCAGAAGTGCGAGCGCAGTAGGTTTCAAAGCGCGCAAAGCATTGTGTTTTTTTGGGGTTCAGACGCAGCGTTAGGAGGCCAAAGCGCGTGTCCAAAACGGAGGTTTTCGACTCGAAATTGGACTGCGCTTAGCCCCTCCGGAGGGAACCGCGGAAGCAGCCAACCAATCAAGTAAGTAAGCCATAAGCAAAGAGCAAGCAAGCAAGCAAGCAAGCAAGCAAGCAAGCAAGCAAGCAAGCAAGCAAGCAAGCAAGGAAGCAAGCAACAGGCAAGCAAGTATGCCAGCAAGCAATTGTGTTTTTTTGGGGTTCAGACGCAGCGTTAGGAGGCCAAAATGCGTGTCCAAAACGGAGGTTTTCGGCTCGAAATTGGACTGCGTTTAGCCCCTCCGCAGGGAACCGCGGAAGCAGCCAACCAATCAAGTAAGCAACAAGCAAGGAGCAAGCAAGCAAGCAACAAGCAAGCAAGGAAGCAACAAGCAAGCAAGTATTTGCCAGCAAGCAAATGTGTTTTTTTGGAGTTAAGACGCAGCGTTAGGAGGCCAAAATGCGTGTCCAAAACGGAGGTTTTCGGCTCGAAATTGGACTGCGTTTAGCCCCTCCGGAGGGAACCGCGGAAGCAGCCAACCAATCAAGTAAGCAACAAGCAAGGAGCAGGCAAGCAACAAGCAAGCAAGCAAGCAAGCAAGCAAGCAAGCAAGCAAGCAAGCAAGCAAGCAAGCAAGCAAGCAAGCAAGCAAGCAAGCAAGCAAGCAAGCAAGCAAGCAAGCAAGCAAGCAAGCAAGCAAGCAAGCAAGCAAGGAAGGAAGCAAGCAACAAGCAAGCAAGTATGCCAGCAAGCAAGTGTGTTTTCTTGGGTAGGTTTCAAAGCGCGCAAAGCATTGTGTTTGTTTGGAGTTCAGACGCAGCGTTAGGAGGCCAAAATGCGTGTCCAAAACGGAGGTTTTCGACTCGAAATTGGACTGCGTTTAGCCCCTCCGCAGGGAACCGCGGAAGCAGCCAACCAATCAAGTAAGCAACAAGCAAGGAGCAAGCAAGCAACAAGCAAGCAAGCAAGCAACAAGCAAGCAAGTATATGCCAGCAAGCAATTGTGTTTTTTTGGGGTTCAGACGCAGCGTTTGGAGGCCAAAATGCGTGTCCAAAACGGAGGTTTTCGACTCGAAATTGGACTGCGTTTAGCCCCTCCGCAGGGAACAGCGGAAGCAGCCAACCTATCAAGTAAGCAACAAGCAAGCAACAAGCAAGCAAGCAAGCAAGCAAGCAAGCAAGCAAGCAAGCAAGCAAGGAAGGAAGGAAGGAAGCAAGCAACAAGCAAGCAAGCAAGTATATGCCAGCAAGCAAGTGTGTTTTTTCGGGGTTCAGACGCAGCGTTAGGAGGCCAAATGATGATCATGATGATGATGATGATGATGATGATGATGATGATGATGATGATGAAACAAGGATCAACCAGGTTTGAGCTTGTTCCGGGGTCGGCGGCAGGGCGGCAGCCCTTAAATATATATATATATATATATAGAAAGAGAGTTAGGGAGACATGTACCTATATATATATGTGTGTGTGTGTGTGCATGTATATACAAACATCTGTATACATAAATATATGTATTACTTGTTCAGATATGTATATTACAGGTGCAATCCCCAAATCACTAATCCAATCATCATTTTCATGACAGGGAATCTCTTCGTTCCAAACCCTTAGGAAATGATTCACCAAATTGGCCACTTTGATCCCGGACTTCCAGAGTTGTATATACCGGGATTGCAATGATCACCAAGTAACACAGTTATCTGACACAGCGCACACCACATTGTACCACCACCACCATCATCATCATCAACAACAATGCTCATCAGTACCAACCAACATTTCAACCAATATAAATGAACCAATACATCAACCAACGTAGATCAACCATTGTATCAAACAACATTCATCAATAAACGGCTCCTTAGCAAGATCAACCCCAACCCCACTCCCACCCCCCTGGCGACCCGCTTGCGCCCAGCGGCTTAGGACACGAATCATCTTGGCAAACGGTTCTGTTCAATGCCTCAGACCTGGGCGACAATGGAGGCTTTGAGTTGGTTGGTTGGTTATAGTGGTTATAGTGGTTCTAGTGGTGGTTGTGATGGTGGTTATGATGGTGGTTGTAATGATGCTTAATCGTGGTTAACGGTGGTTATGATGGTGGTTGTGATGGTGGTTGTAATGATGGTTATAATGGTGATTTTGATGGTGGTTGTAATGGTGCTTGTAATGGTGGTCAATGTTGGTTTATTGATTATCAGTCGTTTGACTCGCTTGACTAACGGTTGGTTGCTGGTCAACTGATGATTGACTGATGGTCAAATGATTGTTGAAGGGTGGTTGAATGATGGATGACTATTGGCTACACTCTGGCAGTCAATAATCTGGAAGTTAAGAATGACCAGTTTCAATGGGTAAAGCAGCTATAGCCATGGTGGATGTTCCACGCAACCAGGTTGATTTGCGAGGGAGTAGTCAGTTTCTTCCCCATGGACACTTAGGGTGTGTATGTTAGACACTGGTCGATACTAATTGAAATGTGCTATTTTCAGGCAAAGGTGCCTTGGTTGTTTACTCACCAGTTTGATACGAACCAATGTCTTACCATGGCAAGTAGGACTGTGGAATCATGAAGAGTGGTTATTGATTGATAATGCGCGCGCTCTATTGTTAATAGCACCATGGTTGATATCAACCACGACTGGTTTCCATGAGTAACAATGGTTACCGGCAATAATGGTAGTAACAATGCTTATCATGGTTGATAATACTCAACCAAATGGTTGATGACGACTGTTGTCAATATGTCAGGGTTGATATGCAAGAATTAACGGGGAACAAACTACGGCTGCTGTTGACATAGGTCTTGACATGGATGTATCAACCAGGTATTCTGCATATGAAATGCCCATACCCATACATTTATAAGATATATGTATGACGACTGGAGTCACACAGCCAAAACTACACAACGCAACACAAATAACAACCTCATGCCAGAGTTATGAATCAATGGCTGTTACACAGCCTAATTTCTATGTACCTTTAATCAAGCTGTGCAACAAGGTCTGAATTTCTATGTACCTTTAGAAACCACTACTAGATCCACTATAACACTATAACTATAAACAGCCACTGGACAACTATATGAAATGTCTATGTCCCATTATAAACATCCGTTGCGCAACGACCATGGCCGTCGAGCTGTTGGGATGATCTCCATGGCTGTTACAGACCTGGCAACCAGCTTCGCTGGGCTGCCCGACAAAGATGTTGAGTCAGGTGAATCGCTTGAGCCGGTTGCAGCAGGGAGAATCACTGCGTGTTGATAATAGCGGATATAACCAACAAAAATAGGGTTCCAACTAAGATGTAGATACCAATTATATGGTTGTAGGATCAAAATTAACCAACTCAAAAATGGCTAGGTGAACATCCCAACAAAGACTAGTTTGGTCATTTGGGGGGATGTTCACTAGGGTCACAAGGTATTGACTCATAGCCTATAGCCATTAAACACTGCATGCATGATGGAGAATCACTCATAAATGTGAGCACATTGGTGGGTGCCATATTCATGGACCCATACATGTTTGTATACACTTGGGGGGTTCTCAAAATATGGGACCCCCCAATTCATCCTTTATTAATCATGTATAGTAATATACCAAACATTTTGGGGGTACCCCTATGACTTGGGAAACACCCAAATGAACATTCTGCCAGAATAAGCAGCCGCTCGGCCGCCACGAACCACAACCAATGGCTGTGCTCAAACTTTGGACACCTCCTCCGTGCAGCCGCAGTTTCTCAACACTCTGCCGCAACCAATCAGAGTAGGTCGGGTCGCGGCCATCATCGTTCGCATCAGATCCTTTAGAGAGAGACTCGTCTGTGGCAAATCGCACCGAAAATAAAAGTCATATTCCTGTAAACCAGGTGGAACTCTCCAGCACTGCTTCAAGAGTTTCAAGCATGGAAAATAGGGGACCCCCCACTTACCATCTAATATTACCCATTTATACTCATAAACCATCCATTTTTGAGGTTCCCAGCTTGATCGCATACGTCAATCGCAACTGATGGGAGTGGTGAAGCACCCCCTGAACCTCCCCAGAAGCAACTCGCGACCTGCAATGGTTTCTGGTAGCTCGGCGCAGGCGCGAGATCCGACTCAAGCCTTAAAATCGGACTGAACCAAGGTTTATCGGGGTACCCCCAGTCATCATCCAATATGAAACATTTGGTGGTTTCTCAAAATAGGGGACCCCCAACAATGGCTGGTTTATTAGTGATAATGATTACTATTGGATGATTTTATTGTAATAAACCAACCAGATTTGGGCGTGCCCCTTGTTTGAGAAACCATCCTCTTTGGAAGGGAGGAATGCTAGAAATCAATGCTGCGAACCATCCATCCCGGTGATTAAGTCCGATGAACTTAGCGCTGCAAGAAATCGACATGGACCATACTGAGGTCCCGGCATCCAAGTGTTTGCTTCCCTTTGCCCAAATTAAAATAATAATTGACTACTAATTCCTAAATTGTTAGTTGTTAATTAATTAGTTAGTTGGATTGTATTCCCCTGTAGTCTCCTAACCATTAGTTCCGCAGCCTCACTGGTTTCCCTGTCAATGTTGGATCCTTGTAGCTAAGGGGGATCAACTGCAGGTTTTGATCGCCGTGGCAAGGGGAATGGTGGCAAGTCCATGGCAGCAAGGGGAATATGTTGAACCAGTAATCTGGGGACCACAAGCTTGACCAAGCGCAGTGAACTGGTGAAACTACGGAAGAATCTACAACACCTAAGATGAATAAACCCCAAAGGGTGGTTTCTCAAGTCATGCGTCTTCCCCCAAATCACCCAGTTTGCAAACCATTTACAGGAATATACCATTCATTTTGGGGGTCCCCAATTTTGAGAAACAACCAAATGATTGAGCTAAACCATGATGAACCATCTTTCAATTCCCTTCAACCCTTGGAGCTGGTCTTGTTTGTTATCCATGCCGCCCCAGACGATGGTCATTGCTCTGCCGAAACTGGCAAATTGCTTGCAACGGACCCACGAATGAGCCAAGCACACCAGCTCAGGGAACACAAGCTGATCAGCGATGCAGACGTGACACACGAAATCCTGGCAGGCTTTGACAGTCCAAACAGCCCGGTCGTGTTGAAGCGCCAAGCTCTACTGAGAAATGCCATCCAGACAGTTCCGGCTTATCTGTGTTTACAATTAGTAGTACATCCCGATTGCTGTTAGTCATAATATCTCACTATTGTCGCTATTTAGACCATCATAAAGCAAGCAACCCATTCACATAAGGGGTTTCTCAATATAGGGGCATCCACAAATATCCCATATCAATCATTACTAGTGATCTACCAACCAGTATTGGGGGTCACATGTAGTAACTAGTAGTTGTTTAACCACCAGTTTCTGGGTGATCATCTCCCATGATTTAACATTATAATCTCATATGGTTGAGAATCATCAATAACGTTTCATAGTAAAAAATCACCTGTCATACCCCCCCCCCGCATGATTGTCGATTAACATTAACCACCATATGGCTGTGGGTCAGTTCACCCCGTACCCCTGGTTCCCATCATTAACCATCCATCAACCCACCAACACCAACAACGGCGCAAGCGCTTGTGCCGCTTGCGCCGCTTGCGCCTCACGTCCCTGCCATCAGCCGACCATAGCAGCCCCACCTGGAGATGACCATCCTACCATCGGTGGTGGTGTAGGGGCGAGGAATGGTTGGCTGATGGTTGCCTGCGTGGTGGTTGAACCACGCCGATGAGTTCATGATTTCTCATCCATCCCAGTCAATCATTGGGAAAATAGCTAGTAATGGTTCGTTGGTATGGTTGAGAAGGCCTAGTATGGTTGATTCATAAACATTGGTGGCGAATGTTTTATAAATTTGAGTGGTCTCCGATGCCTATCAATTGAGCTATGGTCGATGGCTGATCCTGAAAACAAGAATATCAGCTAATTGATAACCATAGCCGAATGGATAAGCATAGCTATCTTTTATGAATAATCCGTCAAAACAAGAATGGTTCTCCATTTGGCTGTGGCAGTAGCTGTTGATCATCTGTGGCGCCCATGGTTTTGAGCACCACGGTACCTGGCAGCCATGGGTCACCTGTTCCAAAACCATTGTCACGCACCCATATTTGGTGATAGGATGAAGCAAAGCCAGCGGGGTTTGACATTCGTGCACACTTCTTGATAGGAATCATTGCTTCTGGGCTATTGGGCCACTAATCCAAGAGCTTCTGGAACCTCGCTACCTATATTTGATGTCGTTTCTATCACGAACCTCGTGAATCCTTTCATATTGACCATCATTCATCAAACATTCTCAACTTGGCCATGATTCGATCAGCTGTCATTTGCACTGCCAGGCGATGCACACCGAAGCACAAGCTGATCAACTCGGTGCTCGACATGGCCCTCACCAAAGTGCCTGTGATATTTGGCCATGCCAAACAGTCATGGGGTGGATAGATCTATCGTGGCATCATCAAAAAGTCGCTTCAACCCGTGGGTTTTCTATGGGCGTCCCACCATCATCATCCTTTTCCCACTCCAATTTTTCCGATTTGACTTCGTTTCCAAGCAAAAGTCATCCTTTTCTCACATAGCTATGGGTCAAAATGATTGACCCCCATCTCCGCCATGCTCTGCCCTGGCATCCCCACAGCCATGGTCACCAGCCGGGTGCGCCCAGCCAACCAGTGGGTCCTGCGCAGGGTGTGTCATTGTCAGAAGGGTTGGTGATTGGAAAGATGAACCAAAAGGCTGGTAAAACAATGAAAGGTGATCGGTGTAAGATGACATCACTGGAACAAATACTGATAAAGGGTTGGTTGTTGATAAAGATGAACCATCAGGCTGGTAAGATGACATCGCTGGAATGATAAATCATCGAACACCATGGATTAACCGTGGACACCATGATTGCATCCAGGAAAAATCATCAATGCTAAAAGGTCTTTGGTTTCATGAATCCAAGATGATCAATGCAACAAGATATGTTTTTGTTTGGATCAAGCAGAAATTGAAGAATGGCGACAGGTTGGTTAGGGTTGAATTCTGTTTGAATTCCTAATAACTGATAGTAATATTTAGTCCAACGGATCCATCGAAAACTGGGAATTCCATGTGGTTTGCTCGAATTCTGCTAGGGTTGATTAGTGATTAGGATTGAATTCCGTATGAAGCGTCACAATCACCACTAGCATATAGCCATGGATAACCAATGATAAGCGTTCCTAATCCACCAGAGTCCATCATGATCCATCCTAGATCCATTCGAAATTCTTTGAATCGAGTTGGATAACGGTGAGAGGCTGCGGTGAAATCTTCGTAGCAACTCGCCAAGCCTTGCTTTGCTTAGCAGTATTAACCATTGTTCATAAACCTGATTGGACAATATTCACCATCATTATCCGATTTATTGATGGTGAATATCCGATTTATTGATGGTGAACTAAGTATTCACCAGTATTCACCATGTTATTAACCATCATTATTCAATTTAGTACCCATCAGAATCCCGTTAGCATTTGTGAAAAGTAATATTCACCATCGTTCACCCATATTAGCCGTTGTCAATCAGCCACTGTCAACTGCCATTACTTACCACAATTGGTCACTATTCACTTTGTCACATTTTATAGTCCTTCACAATGGCTGAGAACTGAAATGGCAATACGAACTTATAGCTATATCAACTACAGGCAGGGATGGGAGAAACCGAACATTGGTCATGGGAAAACAACGTGTCTAAATCCCCAAAATTCCTTCAGCTGCTATGATAATGTGGCAAAAATGATCGTGTTACAAAACACGCCTCACTTTGCAGCGCCAGTTCAAAAACAAGGATGATTGACTGTTTGACCCATGATTGGCGACCATCACCAACCATCACCAACCATCACCAACCATCACCCATGGCCCGGCCCTTGACGTTTCGACCGACCTGGTGAATTTGATCAGGTACCAGGAGACACTCAGGCCTGGTCGCAGATGGTTGAAGCCCGAGTCCCTGTGTCAAAACATGGCCAGAATCCCATGGCCGTGTTATTGGTCCCTTGAAATAACCACCTGGTGAGGTTTAGGAGCACATATCCTATGCAAGCAAACTGTCCAGATAAATGTCTTGAAAAGTAGCAATGTGCTCTGACTGTCGCGAGTGCTTCTTAATCCAGGATTAGCATCATGACCCTTGGATGGACAGTTGTCAACCGCTACGAATCAACCAGTACGAAGCGTTCTGGACCATTCTTAGCCATTACTAATCATCACGCTCGTCCTCTATCAAATATATAATTTAATGGATCTTGATTAGTTGCCTTTTCAGTAATCCATTGTCGATATCACAACCTATCCTCAACAGCTACCGTTGACCATTAAGAACTAAGCCTAGCTAGCGTTGATCATCAGCCAATGTCAATCATCGATTAACTACTATTGACCGTGACTAGCGATTGTCAGGATCATCATTGTCAACAATCACTACTAATCGTCAATGATTTATCAGCATTAGTCAACATCAAACACCTCTACTTATCATCAGTCATCCATCAGCATCCATCAGCATCAATGGTTATTCATCAATCAGCCAATTGAATCGACAAAAAAAAATCATAATCAATAGTAATTAATCATCATTTACAACCATCATGGCCTTGCTCGCTCAAGCTCGATACCAAGACCCTGACCCCTGAGCTTGTCGCCCAGACAAACTATCACTTGACCACGATCTCACCGATACTTTGTCACCATGAAGTGGTTAGTTCGAATTTTCACCATTCACTGGTTAGTTCTATCAATTTTTATCTCTATCACTTGACCATCATTAGTCATAAATGTGAATTCTCACTAATCGTCATTGACAAGGACTGGACCATCAAAAACCGTGTTTACTAGCCGCCATCAACCTGTTCACCATTGTTGTCAGTTCTGGATTAGCTAATGATCATGAAGTATCAACCCATGGTTATACTCACTGATCATTAACCATTACATATTAACTATATATCATTAACCATTGCTATGAACCACGGCGACCATCAACCTACTAGCCATCCTTAATCATGATTGTTGCTTGAACCCTGAGCATTATTCACTGCTATTAACCTCTTAATGACCAAATTATCATCAACCTGTTAGCCACCTGCTAACCTATAGGTTAACCTCTTAAATGATCATATTGTTCTCCACCACTAACCTTGATCCAGTTCATTATTCACTACCATTAACCACCTTTGTTCACCATTGCTATTCGTCACCATCAACATCTTCCACCATCACCACAGCTCAAGCCCCCGGTGGCACGGGAGGCCTCCGCTGCCTCCATGGCTGCCACCTCTTCCACCGTGGCAGCTGCTGCAGCAGCAGCTTCGGCCAGCTTCGCCTGTTCAGCCAGCTTTGCCTGCGACGAAGGGAGTTTTGACGGCAGAAAATTGCAGGGAGAAGCAGCAGAAGCGCTGGTTTGTGCAGGGTCTGTGGTCGTTTTTCTTGGTTTTTGGTTGGTCCTTGGTGGTGTTTGGTAGTTTTTCGCGGGTGTTTGGTGGTTTTTTGCTAGCGAACAAGGAGGGATCACCAACAAAAAATGATGGTAGAAACACTGAAAATGATGGTATATACATACCAGCAAAATCAAAGGATGACAAAAGGAAATGAAGGAATAACCAGCCAAACAAACTGTGATCCTCGATCTAAATTAAATGAGTTCTGCGGCAGCCGGTCAAAAATCTAGCGAACGTCTCAAAATGAACAGCATAGATACCTTTGTTGTGATGTTCAGCTACGGATGAGACTGACCCATACATTGGTTTCTAAAGTTGTAGAGAGGGGCACCCCCAGTTGTCATCCTTTTTATCTTGATCGTGTTTAATAGTAAACCAGCGAGAACTTTTGGTTTTCCTATAACTTCGGAAATCCCCATATTACCTGCATCTGAAGCCGATCCCCTCTGTTTACCAAAGTTCATTATGCGATATGCTTCATAAATATATTCCCCTATATTCACTACATTCGATTATATAATAAACTATTTACTACATCATCCAATACCAGCCATTCCCCAATATTCACCAAAGTTGGTTTCATTGATACCTTGGTTTTATTGTTCCTTATGCTCCCCTAGCAGTAACGATTTTTAACCATTATCAACCATTATCAACCAATATGAACCAATACTATAGGAAACATAAATGAAAGTTATGGTTATGGTTGCGTAATAAATATACCGATGGTAAATTCTATGGTCATATATACTGTTGTAGCATGTTACGCTTCATAAATACCTATAGTACACAACGACCAGCACATTATTATTAATATTTATAGTCATTAACTATTATTAACCATTAACCATAATTATCCCTATCATGAACCAATATTAACCATCATGAACCATGTCATGATTTGATTTATTTTTTGCATTACCAGCTACCTTGCTATGCACAATTTGCTGTTCTCTGCAAGACGCGCGGGAACGGCATGAGACTTCGACAGTCCGCAAAGGCCGCACCACTATTAACCATCATCAACCATCATCAACCATCATGAACTATTATCAACCATTATTCACCACTAGCAACCATTATTACCCAACCATTAACCATGATTATCCCCTATCATTAATCATCCTTCTCCCCTATCATTCATCATCATCAACCATCATCAACCATGATCAACCATCATCAACCATCATCAACCATGATTAACCATGATTAACCATGATTAACAATCATCAACCATCATCAACCATCATCAACCATCATCAACCATGATTAACCATCATCAACCATCATCAACCATCATCAACCAGAATCAACCATGATTAACCATCATCAACCATCATCAACCATTATCAACCATTATCAACCATTATCAACCATTATCAGCCAATATCAACCATCATCAACCATGATTAACCATCATCAACCATCATCAACCATCATCAACCATCATCAACCATGATTAACCATCATCAACCATCATCAACCATCATCAACCATCACCAACCATCATCAACCATCATCAACCATGATCAACCATTATCAACCATCACCAACCATCATCAACCATGATTAACCATCATCAACCATCATCAACCATCATCAACCATCATCAACCATGATTAACCATCATCAACCATCATCAACCATCATCAACCATCATCAACCATCATCAACCATCATCAACCATCATCAACCATGATTAACCATCATCAACCATCATCAACCATCATCAACCATCATCAACCATGATTAACCATCATCAACCATCATCAACCAGTATCAACCATGATTAACCATCATCAACCATCATCAACCATCATCAACCATTATCAACCATTATCAACCATCATCAACCATCATCAACCATGATTAACCATCATCAACCATCATCAACCATCATCAACCATCATCAACCATCATCAACCATCATCAACCATCATCAACCATCATCAACCATCATCAACCACGATTAACCATCATCAACCATCATCAACCATTCTCAACTCATTACCGACATTATCAAACCAACATCAACCCACATTACCCCATCGGCTGCTTCCCCAGGAGCACGCGGCCGCCAGGTCCTCAGCAGCCAGCTCTTTCTGGCGCTTCAAAGAGACGCGCTCCTGGACGCGGCAGTGGCGGCGGGTCACCCAGCAGGTCTTCGAATACGAAGTTCGGTGCGTCAGAGAAACAAATCTCTACATGAATGATAATAATTTCTGGGGAAAAATGATGAATGATGGTAATTTCTATGGAAAAATCTTCGTGAAAAATGTTAAGGTGTAATTTTTATGATTAGACGCATGTCATTGAATAGATAGAAGCGTCTATACATATATGTATATACGTGCTTGGATGCTTACACACATGGATGTCTATGTTATGCAAATAGGCAAATGTAGTTGCGAGTTTCGCAAGGCAGCCAATCTTTTGCACCCACACTAGTCTAGACAGTCGAGGGACAGGGTTGTTTTTTTCGCGCCGATATCCACTATTGCTGACTGGAAGGCCGAATGACCTCGGCTACCCTCCAATATTGAAATGGAAAGTGATACTCCTTTGTGGAAGCATTTATTTGATGTGGATATATATGCATATAACGCATACAAGTATTGCTCGATACTGCACGTGTGTGCATTTACATACATACATTACATATGTTACATTAATTACATTGCATGACATGACGTAGCATGGCATGGAATTCTATCACATGACATTGGCATGTGCCAAAAAAGCGGTACCACAAAAAACACTGGTTTCATGGTAAATTGATCATTTTTTGCTGGGCTATTGGTTATCCTATTTTGGCACATACCCAGATGTTTATGGATCTGAATGTACGAACGCATATCAATGAATAAATAGATAGTCTGTACATGATCCATTTGCCATGATTATGCTCCGCATATTGAAATATTTATATATACATAGATTATAAAGAGAAACTGAATTATTTGGTGGCCAAATGTTGGCCGTGGACCAAAATAGTTTTTCATTCAAAAAAGCAAGAAACTGCGAAAAATACAGCTTTTGTATTAGAAAACACAAAAAGCATTGGAAAAAGGTAGTTTTTAATGAAAATTTACAAAGGTCTAGGAAAAACCATGCTTTTTGATCAAGAACCAAAAAAGAGAAAACAACAAAACCAAAAAACCATCTTCTGAAACAGAAAAAATGGTTGCATCAAAAAAATTTGGCATTTTGGCCTTCCCTAGGCTTTTTTGGTTTTTTTGGTTTCCTTGAAAAGGTGTTTGGTTTTTTGGTTTCAGAAGCTCAAAAACCAAAAAAGACCTAGGAAAAAGATGGTTTTTGATCAAAAAAACCTGCGAAAAAAAAATTAAAAATTGTTTTTTATCAAAAAGCCAAAAAAAACCTTGGAAAAAAGATGGTTTTTGATCGAGAAACAAAAAAACTTGCGAAAAAAAATTGCGCTTGATCAAAAACAAAAAACCTTGCGGGACAATCTTGCGGAACTACCACACCCGCAATACAAAATGAAGCTTTGACATGTCTGAAAGCTCGTTCTGCAAGGCACTTCCATTGCATTTCGGACACACTCTCTCAACAAGAACCTACGGCACGAGCACACCAAATGTCCCTGTGAAACCGGGGGGGTCCTGCTAGGGGTTCTAAATCCATCCGGCTGACCCCTTGAAGCATATGAATCATTATGAATTGAAGGGCCTGAACCCCTGGATGCGCATAAAACTTTTTTTAATCCCATGAAAGCTAAAAGCTTTCTGCCGCTGGAGCTAATACTATTTGAGCGCGTTCTGCTGCTGTCGCGACGGCTCAGAACACATGCATCAAACAAGGCATCTTCAATATAGAATGAGAAGGGCTAGCACCTGACGTAGCTGATGAGAACAATGAAATATGGAATGGAAGCAGGACGCAGGGCCGGACATATGTGTACAAATATACATGGAGAACAAGCAAATGTAACATTCACTGTCATGAGTGATACAGCGCGCTTGGATTTGAAATGTTGTAAAATGGATCCCTAGACCGATGCAGGGATCTAACATAGAACTTAAACGCTGGTACCGAATTGTGGTGGATGTATGTGGAAAATAGGCAGTCCAAAATATAGACATGACATGACAGAGACACGTTTCAAAAGCAACAGAGGCAGGCTGACGAAAAACCTGGAGCAAAAGATGCTGCCAAGCCATGGTACACTTCACAGCAGTACAGCACTATACTATAAATTGTTTACAGACTTCTTAGCAAGAAAATTCATTGCACAACAAGAAGTCGAACAGGACTGGCTTCATCACACATCGCCTTTCATTTGACATGGCCACGAGATCGCAGGCAACCAGGGCCTACCTCTGCCTCTATTTTGCTTCAATCACTTCTTTGGCCTGAAAGCGTGACTTCGTCAGTTTCCATAATTGTTGGAGAACGAACAATAGTCATCATCATATCTCACCAAAAAAATTATCAAAATAGTTGCCCTATGCATTGCTATCTTATCTTGTGATATCCAACTGTGACATCCCTGACCAGCACCGAAGCCCATCTCCTCCACTTCAGGCTTTGCTTTGACTTGGTGCCACCAATACTCATTTTGACCCCCCCACCACCTGGACCACCTCGCATAGACCAGAGATAGGATCGGTTGACTGCCTACTTTGCTTTGTCATGTCCTTCTGAACTCTTTTTGGAACGGCTTGCTGAAGGATGCTGAAGGAAAGGATTAGGATAACGGTAATGACAGAAAGTGATTGATCATTCTGAATAACCATCGATATTCCATGACTTTTGAAAAATGGAGCTGTGTTTGTCCTCATTGCCACACACTGCTACACGCAGTTGCTGAATTTTACACGGCGGCTGAGTTTTCTAGGTTACCAGCAAAACTGCGCACCCATTGGCAACAACCCCCGATTCAGGAAGTGCATTCAGAAATGAGCGGAAGTCTACAAGGGCATTCCTGCTGGTTTGCACCTGGAGTGTATGGGTATAACCATTGTTGCCTGCCAAAATCATCCAGCAACGGTGGAAAGGCCATTTATTTTGGAACCAAACAGCTGCTCACCGAAACAGCTCTTGTTGCCTGCTGTCCTGGAAGCTCAACGTCACACGCCTCAGGGTGCTGTTAATGTGATGCATTTGATGGGTCTCGCAGGGCACCAAACATGCCATACGAGTTGACTTAGTCAACCAGGTGTTGGATCCGACATCCGCTCTGCCTGGTGGCTTCGCCTCCAAGATTCTTTCAAACTCATCACAGACAAAATCCAAGAGATGGGAAAACAAACTCGGCGATGATGTACGGCGGGAAGTCTATGATTTTGCTGATGATCTTTTTGCGGGACATGTCCATAGAACCCCCACAAGGAGCACCAAAGAGCTATTCATCTCCAGGGGAGCTGCAGCCCACCCCAACCGGAGGCCTCTTCCAACCAAAGCGCTTGAGCAGAGGCACTGCCGATATCAATCACCAGCGACATGGCCTGCCGATACTGTAACTTTCAACAGAAACTGTCGAAGACTTTGAACAGAAATCGCTGCGAGCGAGAATTCCTTGGTGAATTTGGTCACCGCTCAGCGTCCATGAAAAGTTTGCAGCCCGTGCCCCAGGTTTTTGACTCAGCTGTGCGGCAACGTTAGAAAAGACAAAAAAAGGTTAGATGCAAGGTTAGACGCGAGCTACGACATGCTGCAAATACGATGGTATTATGACCGCCATTCAGTTTGATCGTGAAGTTACAATGCGTTGCGCTTATTTGATGCTGAAACAAAACATTCACAAATGGAAGACATGCCCGAAACCCAAAAGAAACCCAATTTTGCTTTGTCGTGATGAACATGATCTGACGTGCGTTGATGAAGTTGCGCCGGACGAAATCAACGTTCATCCGGCGCCAGGTCATTTCCTCAACAAAACAATATCCTAGAAAATCGACGTTTCGCCTCAGTCAGAACGCAATTTTGGCACGCACATGATTCAAGCATTGATCACTTATCGGGGAACCTAGGTCCCCGAGGGTATATAAAAAAAAATATATATATATATATATTTATATATATATATATATATCTATATTTATATTTGTATTTATATTTATATTTATTTTTCATTTATTTATTTTTTTATCTATTTATTTATTTATACCTGGTCACCTTGAAATGAATCAATTCAGGGCACGAAATGGAATACAACTTGTATTGGAAAGCGCTACCTGAATTTAGGTCGCGCTGGCTCAAAAACCTTTCGAACCCGACAAAAACTCTTCGAACCCGACATGTAGGGCTACAACACATGAAGTACAACTTGGTCATTAAAACCTCTTGATCAAACTTACAATTCTTTTGAGATTGAACTCGAACTGGGGCTGAAGGGAATCGCCCACTGCCTTCCTTTTTGGCTTCAACTGCTGCTGCACATTTTGTGAAGTCTAGGCCGGGCTGCGCCAGTGCAAAGTAGGCGCGGCCGAGCCATATGGCCAACTATCCCAGGTTGATCATATGGGTGTTTCTCAAAGTTCGGGGACCCCCAAAATGGTTGGTTTATTGCTACAAATCATTAATAAAGGATGATTAAGGGGTACCCCTATTCTGAAAAACCACCATATATTCGTTGAATGTGAAAATCAATATAGGTCCTCTGAATTCCTCTGACCCCTGTCCTGCTGATGATTCGTTCTTCTTCCATGGTAACATAGCTTGTCGCTCGCCCTTGAAGTGGTGAAGCTCGCCCTCAAATTGAACAACCAGATCATCACCCGAAGATGACAAGAATATACAAGAATCGAGAATGTCCTGAGTCCACCAGCGTCCAATCAATCTAGTCTGTCCCAGGTCTATAATCATAAGTCAGATGAAATATGATGAAGTTCGTGGGAATACTGAGGAAACAACTTGCGAGGGAAAGTTGTATTGGGAAAGGTCACATTGGGGTGGAAAATGATTTGATCTCTTGGCTTAAGACCACTGTTGAGGGCGATTCCAAAAGCAGATCCCCTGCAGCATCTGGAGAAATTTGGAGAGCACTTCCAAGTGATTCAGCGCCGGACTTGAAATTCACTTTCTGGCTCTCACCCCAGCCAGAGAAAACCTCCGAATCCAAAGAATCCCAAAGAATGGCAAATAACCGCAAAGAATCGCAATGGCAAACTCATGCGCGAAACTCAGGCATGGAAATGGAAGCAGGCGAAGCTGCGAAGCTTGTGGCCGCACACCAAGATCACCCCGAGCAGAATACTCGTGGCTTGCCTGCCTTCTTTAGACTGGTTTCGGTTTCAGCCAGCCGGGCACTCGACCTCACATTCCCAGCAACGCTTGCAATCATGACATTTTCAGGCTGCGCAACGGGAATGTCCCATGACTCAAAGGGGCAACGGATCAGGCATGACCACGCCAAGAAAGTCTTACCTAAAGACCGGTTGTCGAAACCAGAGCTCCAAGAACTTTTTGATATCTTTTGATCTGCTTTGAATCAAAAAACTCAAGTCTAAGCCCATGGGGATCCAGATATCTACAAATGTTTACAATTCCCTCCTCAGGACCCCGAGCTGCATCAAGCCTCAGGAGAAGTACATATTTTGATGCCATCTTGGTACAGCTTGTATGTTTTAAAAACTCCTGCACTCTGAGTTGCACAATGGATTTGCTAAGTCAAATCAAACAATGTGACAATATGCCTCGCAAATCTTCGCACCTCAGATCCTTGAAAGCAAGTTACTGTAGTAAACAGGCACTTCTTCAAGATTTTAGTCATTCAGGTGGGTACCAAGTACATCCAAGTCACTAGACAACAGCAGCTCGAAATCAAACAGGATCAAGAGAAAATGCAGGCAAAGAGAAAGGCAAGGGCAAAAAAAAGGAACAACCAGGCAAAGGATCTTGAGAATGGTGAGGTTGATGAGGCAGCTGATGATTAAGAGATTGCCACAAGCAAGAGCACAGCGCGCAAGTAGCAAAAAGGCCCGAGCAAGCAAAGGAAGACAAGAAACAGGCTGCAGAAGAACCCCCCGCAAAACAATTCAGACGCCTGCGCAAGCATATCGCACGAGGATCTTGAAGGCTTGGCCCAGGAAGAAAACCGGTAAGGATCCTGTAGCAACCAGTAGCATAGGCACATCGGCAGAAAGCCCAGAAGCAAGCACTGAGGCCGCAGCAAAGCCCCAGCGAAAGCGCCGTTCCAAGAACAGCAAGCCAAAGAGCAGCAAAGCATCAAGGCCAGCCTCCGCCTGCTGCCTCTCCCAAGCCCAAGGCTGACGTGTTCCTCGTCAGCTGAGGTTCCCGCAAGCATCCTGGTGGGGCAGGTGGTGCTGGTGGCAGGCGGGTGAGAATCATCCTGACACCCACAAGGCCCTTAGCACGTGTGAAAGACATTACCCATTGCTTGGAAGATCTTGTAAGCATGCAAGCAAAACGGAACCTGGAACCAAACATGCAAGCACAACCACCAGAGTCCGTAGCTGGATGATGAGAGCAAAGAGACCTTCCACCCTCAGTCTATTGTTCCAGGGATGCGGCGGGGGCCAAAACGCGAGTTGACAACCAATTCAAGAATCAAGTGTGCTACTTTGCCAAGAACACTCCGTGCTGCTGTACGAACATCTTCCTGGCTTGCAAGTGGGCCAGGACCTCGGAAAAAGAAAAGCACCCCGATACAAGTGATAGATTTAACCAAAAATGTAGCATATATATTTTATCTAGCATATAAATCAAAAACCAAAGAAAAAGATTGTTTTTGATCAAAAACCAAAAAAACTCGAAAAAAAAAAGAAAAAACCCAAAAAACCATATTTTGAAGCAGAAAAGATGGTTTCACCAAAAACTTTTGGTTTTTTGGCTTTCCAAAAAAAATAGTTTTTTTGGTTTCCTTGAAAAGGTGTTTGGTTTTTGGGTCCAGAAGCTCAAAAACTATTTTTTTTGAATGAAAAACCATCTTTTTCCTACGTTTCTTTTGGTTCTTGAGCTTCTGAAATCAAAAAACCAAACACCATTTCAAGGAAACCAAAAAAAAAACCTCAAAAAAAACCTAGGGAAAACCAAAAAACCAAAACTTTTTGATGAAACCATCTTTTCTGTTTCAAAAAAAAATTTGGTTTTTTGTTTTTTGAAAATTTTTGTCATTTTTGATCAAAAACAGTCTTTTTGCTTGGGTGTTTTTGGTTTTTGATCAAAAACCATTTTTTCCTTGGAATTTGGGTTTTTGATCAAAAACCATTTTTTTCCTAGGCGCTTTTGGTTTTTTGATCAAAAACCATTTTTTTCCTAGGTGCTTTTGGTTTTTTGGTCAAAAACCATCCTTTTTTCCTAGGTGCTTTTGGTTTTTGATCAAAAATCATTTTTTTCCTGGGTCTTTTTTGGTTTTCGAACTTCTGAAACCAAAAGACCAAACACCTTTTCAAGGAAACCAAACAAACCAAAAAAGCCTAGGGAAAACCAAAGTACCAAAACTTTTTGATGAAACCATCTTTTCTGTTTCAGAAGTTGGTTTTTTGGTTTTTTGTTTTCTCTACGTTTTGTGGCTTTTGCTCAGAAACCAACTTTTCCCTAGGTTTTGCTGTTTTTTGAATGAAAAACCCACTTTTTCCTAAGCTTTTTTGGCTTTTGGATCTGAAGGTTTTTCTTTTCCCTAGGGTTTTTTAGTTTTTTGGTTGCACTGTGATTGGTTCTCAGGTCAGTCCACTGGAAACAAATATCTGTTGACTCTGCAGCTTCGCTCAATCTAATGTTTATTTTTGTACAAGAAACTTTTTGGTGAAACCACCTTTTCTGTTTCAAAAGGTATTTTTTTGTTTTTTTGATTTTCTCGAGTTTTTTCGGTTTTTCTTTACAATTTTCATAGGCATTGTTAATTTGGTTTTTAAACTTAAATAGAAAAACTATTGTGGCTGCCCCACAGTCCAACTACCATATCACTTCTTTTCACATAATGTTTCTATTCTCTTTTCTAGTACTATAAGCAATATATTTGATTTTCATTACAATATATATGTGCTTAATTATATATATATATATATATTTGATAGCTGTGAGAGTATTATCACAATATGATTCTTTAAGACCCTAGACTCTAGTAAAACATGTCGCACAACCTTGCCACTGATGGCTTTGCTGCAAATGCCAATTATATGTACATTTCTTTTGAGATCCATTTCACTAAACTACACTTCAATTCAAGTATTTGGCTTACTCTACCACCGACCCTTTGTACAGTAGCATTGCCATCTCGCTTCTATTACTACTGCTACTTGATTTCCTCTTTAATGTTTGATTCACCGATTCTGAAATCCTTACTGTTTTTGGTGATTGTGAATATGATCTGAATAATCTTCAATAGATTATTTGTAATGTAATTGACATCGTTATTACTCTGAATATTATCACAGCTGCTAGCAATATTACTAGAATATGCATTCCTATTACATATCAACTAAATACTTTCCAAAGTACTATGTGCTCATTTCATAGATTCTTCAAGACCATAGAGTACAATTTGTTTCATTGATACAGTCACTATTACAGTGAACAGTCAGCATGCCCATTGCTCATCGTATACACAGGACATCTGTTCACTCAAAACATATTTGCTATATAGTATTACTATCACTGGTACTTTTGCTATTGGCACTGCTTCTATGGTTGCTATTACCATTGCTTTTAATATTAGTACTTCACCACCAAAAAATGGGGAGGTAGTTAGTTTAAGTGGAAACACTTGCTGTAACTACGCTCAAGTGAAGCCACTTACATGTCAGCTTCCAGTCACTATTTTAACACAATTTTCAAAGCCAATGTATAGGTTCCACATACTAGACCTAATACTACATTAAATATGATTCAGTATTGCCATCAGTACCAACGTCATAGTAAAACAATCTTTCATTCTTTTGCATGAATATGGGCTCTTATCTCCACTAGTTGTGTAACAATAAGATCGGTCAAACATTGCAAAGTGTTCCCTTTATTTATCAAAGTTGTCAGTACTATTGCTAGTACTACTGCAAGTGCACAGGTGGTCACATTGGTATAATATAGGATGACTTAACAAACATGCTAAAACATTTGTCAGCTATTATGTCAAATGTAGGCGCCAGAAGGGGCGCTGAGCATATATCTGTATATATATATATATAATATACACAAATAAATATATATATATATATATTCAGATTGAGTTGGCTACCCATCCAGCTCTTTCCACGTCAGCGCCGCAGCTGCGCATTTTCCGCACCGTCGGCTGCAACGATTTTTGCACCGGCGGATGCCAAGTGGCCCCAGCAACAGGTGAAACTTGAAGCCCAGCTGCCACGAACAGCCATGCCGGATATGAGCCATAGGTAGATGCGATTTTTGCTTGTATAGTCACATATCTACATATAAACAATCAATGTTAGTTGCCTGTAGTCAATATAGTTGTTCTATAGCCTATAGTTACATGATCATATTATCATTATATGGTTGATGGTTCTTCTCATCCAGGAGCAATAGGAAATGGGTCATTTGGTTCACGAGGACGATAATGACCACTGAAGTCTAATCATTGGGGATATCGACCGAAGAGAGTGGTCAACAGAACCAGAGTGTAGGAAAGACAATAACAAAACAGTTCAGCAGTTTGACGGCTGAACGTCAGGGGTTTTCAAATGGTTTTCAACATTAGAAAAGACTTGAATGTCGCGGCAAGAGGTTTCCGATACCAAAGATGACTATCCTCTCTAGAACCAAAGACATGGAAGCAGAATCGCAACAGTCGCTGACCAATAACATCAGCAACGAAGCAGATCAAAGATTCTGTACCTGGTCACAATCATAGCTGGCTGCCGTGCAGCTCTCATTGGACAGTGCCAGGCCTCTCGTGCATCGAGAATGAACCGTGTATGGTACAGAAAGAAACGGTTTGCATGATAGAATCTGATGAAAGTGATTAATATGTGCTTCCTGCAATTGTTGCTGAGCGTCTTTAAGGCATGAATGATCCCGGACAAAATCTGAAAGAAATCACACTCGGAGTCATCTTGCAATTTGCGCTGCTAAAGTGGTTATCCGAAGTAACAGCAACTATCTTCAGATGAATTATTGCAATAGTAGTAGTTTAGTAATGGAAACTATTTGCCCCAACTATTCAGAAGGAAGCTCGCGATCTAAAAGACTCCAACTCAATTCCTTCCTGCTGTCAGCGCCGCAATCGTGCGGCGCCGCAGGGGTGAATCGCGGCCCATGGTTGTGGCCACCGCCCGCTCATTCAACCGGCCTCCGTGTTCGTGGTGACAACAAGAAACAAAGACGGATGACTTGATATGTGCACATGAATAGAGTACAGAAGCATGTCGACGTGTCAACACAAGTGCATACATGAATAGCTACATGCATGTTGAAGGACTGTCAGAGAGGGGAATAAAAGAAAGGAGAAAGAAACATGTGAGAAAATCGATGTGCCTATACTTCTACATGCATTTCCGGGGCTTTCACAGCTGCACTATCTAAACATGGAAAAGTAGCAAACCCTTCCCATGTGGCCGTGGTGAAATGGTGGCCGTCGCCTGGCTTGAACATTCAACAAAGAACCAAAAGGGTAAATACTGGGACGCTCACCCATCTCGAAAAGATCTTAGGTATGGACCAATGGAGTACAGTGTTTCCCTTGTTTTTGACCGTAAAACAAACAGCTGGACAAAGTATATCCCTGTATATCCGACACTCCAAAGATAAACGTAATATGACCATGGGTTCGTGACCTAGTCATGAAACACAAGGTCCTCAAGGGACAAATGGTGACCTGATATCTCAAGTGTAACCCATGCCTATGTTTAGTATTCTCAACCCGAAAAGCAAGAAATGAGGTCTTGGGCAATGCACGTAAAAATACTCACGATGCAATAGTTGCATGCATAAGTATAGGCCCACGTTCTTTTATGCGTTGTCCATAGATTGCAGTGCCCCTCATGATGGCTTACCAACACCAAACCCCTTTGGTAGAGAGCTTACAATCATTGCTATGGACATCCCCAGGAAATAAGGCCTTGGTTGTTCAGAAACAACACGTCCATGAATCATTCGCAACAGAGTAACTTGGATTGTCCACACGGGCGCCCACAAAGAAGCATTCAAAAACGACTATACCATACTATACCATGTGAAAACACCCGCATGGCTGTGGGTCAAGGGCCCCTGTAACATAAATGACCAGCTACCAGTAGCTGGGATGTTGACCTACTCATGTTTTAAGATGGGTGATATTGAATCAGTTCGCCAATATCAATTTTTGTCACCCATCAATAGTTGTCAGTTGTCAATTGTGACCGATGATCAACCAGGATGAACTATGCAAGTTGCCAATGTGACCAACCGGTACCAACGCGACCAACCACCATCGCCCCACACTCAACCCCTCCCCACAGGCCCCAGAAACAACAGGACCAATCAACCACCATACCGACCAACTGATGCCCAAGTGACTCATTGCACTTGCTGACCAATTCCGGAGGCATGGTCCAGATGAGGATGGCACCCTGCAGACGATCGGAAGGTCTCAACCGGACCTGGGGTCGAATGATCCCATGGATTTACACATGAAGTGATCCATAAAACCAATACCTCCCTTGATTTGCAATAAGAAAATCTGGGTGGTTTAGAAGAAATTATGGATCTCCTATGATTTTCTGCTCTCTTGCAGTGCATTCTGTTCAAAATTCTTTTTTGTCATATTCCATTCTGTTCTCTTCTGCTCGGTTGCAGACTGCTGTATCGCGTTGGTCCATTCGATTCCATTCTGGTTGGTGCTATTCTTTTTGATTCAGTTCTGTTGTATTTGGTTCGATTCTGGTCTGCTCTGTTCATGCTATCTTTTTCTATCACATTTCGTTTTGTCCTGCCTTGCTCCAGTGCATTCTGTGGTATTCCTCTTTGTTCGCTTCTGTGGTGTTCTACTCTATTCTCTCTTGCTTGGATCTAAGTTCTCTTCGGCTCTGCCTGATTTCCTTCTCTTCTGTTGGAATCTGGTCCAATTGATTTCTATTCAGTGCCGCTTTCTTCTGCTCCATCTGTTCTGACCATTTCTGTCCTTCAAAAAGTGTGTGCATGTCACATAGGCGTGCAATGATTGATTCATTCCAATTGAATTCCGCTTAGGATGGAGAACTTGTGATCCAAGCCGGTAACTTCCCGCAGCTTCACGGGCAAGGACCACCTCCGACCCAGCGGAGACCACGAAGGAAGCGTCGGGGCTGATGGCCGCACAGGTGATGGTGCCGCTGTGACCCACCTGGCGCAAGCCGGAGCCAGCAACTCATGGGGGAAATCTGTTGGTCAAATGGTTAATGAGTTGATGAAGCTGATTAGTTGGGGAATGAGCTGGTTGATGAGTTGGTGAATGAGCTGGTTCATCAGTGAATGAGCTGATGAGTTGGTCCTAAAGTTGATCAGCTGAAGCTGATTGATTAGCTGGTAAGGCGGTGAGTGGTGCGGTTTCAACTATGGCTATGGTTGATTAGCTGATGAACCATCATGGATCAAATGAACCATTGCTGGCCAGCTTATTAGCCATCAGTCATCAGCTGATTCACCATCATTCACCAGCCTATTAACCACCATTAACTGGCCTATGCACCGCTATTTGCCAGCATCAGGCAGCTGATCAAACAACCGAGGGCCCAGCCCCAATGTACTCGGAGACGCCCTTGTCCTTGGCACCACAGCGATTCAAAGTGTGGGATGTCAAGCAGTGGATGGTAGAAATGCTGGGGGATTTTCTAGTCATAGGGTTGGAAATGCTGGGATTATCTAGTCATATGGTTGGATAATTATAAACTGAGTACATGGATGGTGCTTGGACTGTCCAGGTGTATGGTTGGATGATAGATGATTCAAGCCACTTTCCTGGATATTTTCTTGTAACAAAATCCTACGATCAATAGAGATCATAAATGTGTATAAATGTATGAAACTATGTGTACTTAGATAATATGTGTTTTCATCTAACCATATGACTGGATTGTGATCATCTTTGCAAAACAGACAGAGCCTGGTATATTGATGTAAATATGGATGTGCATGTGCTACAAAATGTGTATGCAAGTATCAATATATTGTACTGGCTTGTGTTGCATTGCAAGGTAGTGTCTGGCATACTTTTGTGGATAAATGTATGTGTGTGTGTATATATATATATATACGTGGCATTTTGCAGAGAAAGCCTTCTGGTCACAGACAAAAACATGGGGCTGACATCCACAACAATCAGTCGCAGTTTACCAAAAGTTGTGGTGCAAGAAAATCCCCCAGCTTTGGAAAGCTTTTTTCTGCGAAGACTTGGTCCGTGTGGTGGTTTGACATGTGAGGAAAATCAAACGTTCTACGAAGTAAAATCTCATGAAGAATCTCATCTATATATCATCTATATTAAGTCTATCTCGAATACATAGGGGCGATGTGCAATTGCTATGTCAGCTTATCCTCCGGTCATTGAAGACAGCAATTGGACCACAATTCTAATCTGCAAACAATTTTGTGGTTTTCCATGGTTTTCAATGGCCATGTTGCTGTAGCAGAGTCTGACAAAGGCTCAAAAAATCACGTTACAACTTACAACAGTGGATTCAGAGACCAACCGGTCAACCGAACAAGCCAAGATGATCCCACACCCCAGGTATCACATACGACCCATTCGCCCATGCAGTCTGGTGGTGGCCCACCTGGGCCTTCAAGCTGCAGCTGTGCAAGTGTTTGCCGCCGCAGGAAGAACAGTGGGATCCATGTGGATATGTCGTACGTGTTTGAAGTGGCCATTGTATATACACACGTCTTAGACGTCCATACATGTACAGTCCCTAACTTGTCGTATCTTGTCGCCAACGCAAAAATAAGTCGATTTCCCCTGGTCCGCCTGAGTGAACCACGATATATCGATCCCCACTGCAACTCTTGGTCGTGGACAGGCTGGTTCCAAAGCCACGTGGGTTGGCTTGAAGATTGGCCAAACGGCGATTGCAATCGACAACAACACTCGACGTCGGTATGTAACACTATTACCCCACCAACTAGGTTTAAGCTGCTCAGATTTTTTGTTGGTGAATAAGGGATCCAAATAAAAGTCAATCACCAGCAGTGAGACCAGCTCAATGTCTGTTGTGATTTACTCCTTTGATCATAATATGGATCACTACTTGCATGAACATCAAGCATTCCCAGCCAAGAGCTCCAAACCTCCCTATGCCGCTGTTCACCCATGGAGCCCTACCCATGGGGCATGGACCATGGAGCCCCCATGGAGCCCCCATGCAGCCCTACCCCCAGGCACCATGACCAGCCCAGTGTCATAGTCCCAGAGCTTCACCAGCCGCTCTTCGCCACCCGAAACGTAGTGGGAGCCACTCTTCCTGGGCACAGCGACCCGTTGTGGTGACGCCAAGGGGCGGCGCCATGGCAGCCGGGGCGGTTCCCTGTGTGCGGTCCATGTCCCACAGGTTTTTCGGAGCATTTTGGGGATTGGGGGATGCTATGGATGGACTTTTTACAAGCTCTAACAAGCAAGAGCCATCAGCAATTTCTGCAGGGGGGACATGGTGAGGGCGTTTGCCATGATGCATGTCGGCCACCGGTTCCAAGCTGCCAGTTGTAGAGTGGTGCTACTGCCCTTTGCTTAATGGGTAGGTGATGACAATAATCAAATGGGTGGTGAAAAACCAGCGGTGCTGCGCAACCAAGGACTAACCAACCAGCAAAGCTGATGCATCAACACCCCCACATGAACTTCAGACAAAATCCATTCCAGCTATCCTCCCATCCTGATTTGGCTCCCCAAAAAACATCTAGACACGTCTGGTTCAACCTCACACAGCCCAGCACCATTCGCCCTCCCTTGTGAGCAACGCACCACTGGTGACGCCAAGCTGCGAAACGCTCAGGGTGGTGATCTCCCCCTCCTCCGAGCCCTCCAAGACACGAATGGCTTGCCCATCAAAGGTGTCCCAGTACGCCACCTGTGCCGAGCAGCTGATTGGGTGGAGCTAGGCCCATGCGCATTGACCATTGGTTATGGTGGGGCTGAACCATGGACAATTCATCTTGTTGGTTAAGCATTGATAGATTAAAACCGGTAAATTATAACCATCGGCATATCACGATCAAGGATCTTGAGATGACCAATGGTGTTGACTATCTCATTATACCATCTCAAGATCATGCCAGTATAATCAGTTTCAAACAACATATGTTCATCTTGAGATGACCGTTGGTATATCATCGTCATTGGTATATCACAACCAGTGGTGCATTGAAAACAATTGGTATATTACAATCATTGATATCGAGATGACCACTATATAATATTGAGATAACTTGATTATAACTTTATCATCTTGCCATTGTACCATCTCATTGGAAATCTTGAGACGACTACTATCTCAACTTTCCATTGAAATCTCCTCCCCGCCGTGCCTTTCGGTCGCTGCCAGTGGTCAATAGCTGCGACCTGGTGGTTGACGATGGTTGATGCATGGCTCGTGATGGTGAATGATGGCCTATTGAAGCAGGATGTCATGATGGTCAGGATGGCCTAATGATGGCCTAATGATGGTTAATGATGGTCAGGATGTTCAATCATGGTTTGAATGATTGTATTCACGAATCGGCAAATGGGAGTGTCCACAAATTGTGGGACCTGAAAGACCATGCTCAAATAATCAATTGTGATGTGCAAAACCATTCTTTCGGGGGTATGCAATTTGTTGTCAAGCCTGAATGGCAGAATATCTTCAAAGAAACTTGCATGCATGGTTACTGGTTCTACCGATTGGAATCGATGGGAATCGTTTGGAAGTTGAAGCAGCACGGCTCCAGATTCAGAGAGCTTCAGTTTTGATATTTTCACTTGGGCCGCTGGCAAACCAACCAGCTTTTGATACTTTTCCATGGGTTTCCCGAGAACAACGGAGATGTTCCAGTTCCAAACATGAACTCTTGAATGGCTTGTTGTTGGTATCTCAGGTTTGCTTGCTGATGTCCTCTACTGTAGAATGCTGCCCCAATCT
>VSDK01013179.1:511409-562135 GCA_009767595.1 Symbiodinium kawagutii
TCCCCAACCCCATCCCCATCCCCATCACCAGCATCACCAACCTCACCAACCAACAACCACCCACCACCAACCACCCACCACCAACCACCCATCACCAACCACCAACCATCATAAATCCTCCCCACTTGCTACCCCTGGGCTTCCAGTGGCTCCATGGCTCGGCGACCAAGGCACGATGCGGCCGCAGTCCGAGCTCAAGGCCAGCGCCGTGACGCCGTTCTTGTGCGCGTCGTTAATGGCCTGGGAGCCACGAGCCTGGTGGGAGGCACCTGGAGCCACCAAGCATCACGAACTGGAGCCACCTAAGCCTAGGGTTAGGAGGTTAGGATGGGTATGATCCAAATATGCTGGTAATACTGGTTGATGATAGTCAAGAATGGTTAATCATGGGATTTTTGAGTTGATGACCATTTTTTGGGAAACGATCCCCTGGAAACGATCCCCTGGATGGAAAAGGTGATCGTTATTTTCAAGGTTGATTCAAGTAGACCCATTCTAACTATTGTAACAAAACTTTGGGAAGTGATCCCCTGGAAGTTGTTGGTGGTTTCTGATGGGAAATTCATATGTTGCTTAGTGATGCTTGGTGACTGATAATTGGTGAGTTTTTTCCACCATTCATAGCTGCTTTTCCGCTGGAAGTTAAATGTTTTGTTTTTGGAAAACCATCTATGAATGGTGGATGTTCCAGCTTAGTTTTCCAGAGGATAGCCATCATCCACCATCATTAACCAGTATCAACCATCAATTCTGAACCATCAACAACCAATCAACCATGAAGCAACATTTACACACGTTTGGCAATTCCGAAACATTCTTACCTACCATTTGATAAACGTACACTCCTCGTAACTCCTGGTAGCTCCTGGCCTCGCTCCCCCGGGCTTTGGTACCCCTGGCCCCTGGCCTCGCTCCCAACCAAGCGCCACTTGATCCATCACCAAAATCCACCGTTGTGAAAATCCATCCGCCGATAGCTCTGCCAAGGGACATACAGCAGCTTGCCACTCTGAGGGAGGAAGGCACGCACCTAGCGCAGGCAGCTGGTTGATGATGGTGGATCCAGCTGTTAGTAAACCACCGGCTCGGTTGACCTGCTCAATAGCTGTTGATTTATTAATCCCGAATATGGCCTATCAACATATACAATGATATGGTTATATATCTATACTATATATGTGAATATGAACGCTAACTATGATCGTGAATTGTCATTGACCATCAATAAGCATCAAGAACTACTTTGGGTGCATATGACCTCAAATGTCCAACCCCTTGGCACTGTTTGAGTCTTGCGGACGTCGTGAGATAACAGCGATCGTGGCGCTGAAAAAATTGGTACCTGGCCACCTGAACATCATGAACTCGGTATGAGTAAAGACCCAATCTTAAAAATTGATGGCTCTTGTTTCAACATAGCGGTGCTTACGGTGTTTGACATGAAGGGAGCTTGACATGTGTAGACACCATGTAAAGAAAACCAAGCAACAACTAAATATCACCAAGCAAAGGAACCCTCACTGATTTCATGCAGCGACGCCACAGAATTCCGCAAGCGAAGGCTTATTTGCTGACGCTTATCAGAGGACCCAACTGGTCTGCAAAACGGGGACTTTGCCTTTCAGCATAAGAATCATGAACAACTTCGGGCTTGGGCTAGAATTGATAAGGTTTTTTGCTGCCACAAAAATACTTGATTCAGAAACATCTTTTGAGTTCTTTCGCTGAAGTGGCAAATCTTTGCAGAATTACAAATCTTTGCGAGCGTCACTCTTGATTCTCGCAGAAAAATAGGGAAAACTACAGCCTCGTGAGTAATTTCGGAGGCACCACGACAAAACACCAATTTAACGGTGATCGCTGATGTCGGCACCGACATGTGCATCTAATTCGAAAGCTTCTGCACTTCAGGCAGCGCTAAAAAATTGGCGGTCTTGATATTTCACGTGGCACGGGATGGCATAGCTTGAGCTGAAAAAATCGGCAAAGGCCTGGCCCGCAAGGGCGCCGGAAGGGGTGAGTGCCATCAAGCGACTGTGACTCAAGTGGGCGGTGGTCATGAAATTAGTACAGTGGTGACATGCGATACAGTCAATTGACAATTCCTGAAGTGCGCTTTGGTCATCAACTAGCTCTGAACTGGATGCTGTTAATTAACCATTAATACTGCGTGGTCATCAATTTCCTCTGAACTTGCTTGATCTTCTCAAGAGGATCGCTAAAGCACATACACTGAAGAGCACTGTCAACTCGGCTGATTTCACAGACGATGGCCGTCCGGTCCCCCTTCAAAGCCTGGTGCAAGGGCCACTTGGCTTCGCCTGATCGCCGTGGCCTGGGATGTTCTGTCACTCGGACGTGCTGCGATGTGTTGCAATGTTACATGATGGTACAGTACCTGCCTAAAACTTAAGCCTACTCCGAAAAAAACATGGCTTAAAGCATGCTGCAAAGCACGCAAAAAGCATGGTTCAAAGCACGACCAAAAACGGACCCAATTCCTTGCCTGAACATCACAGAGAAATCCGCTGGCCACCGGCTCTCTGGGCACTGGCCTGGGCACCCCAACCATCAGAATCAATTTTTCCAGACAACTCACCAGCTCGCTGCATCAGTTGAATGTACAAGATCCAGCAGGACTCACTAGCAACCGCATGCAGTGATTTCTGAATTTCAAATGAAACGACATGGCCTTGGGGCGCCGATCTTTCTTCCTGACCTTCTGGCGCCGTGCGGTGTCCAGCAACCTTGGCGTCCAATTGAGCCTTCTGGAAGTCCCCCAAACGGGAAACGCAAATTTAGAATTAATGTCTTTCAGTTTGCTCACACAGTGATCAACTACAGGACTTTCTTTCACTATGTTCCCTCATTCCAACATTTTTCAATGAGGGAAACAACTTGCCAAACAGCATCAGAATCATCGCATTCCCTGCCGATACAAAGCCCCCGTTTGTCTAGAGCGCATTGAACAAGTTTCCGTTTGCATTGCATCTTCCACAACTCAAACGACCACTTTGCGAGGCAAGCAACTCCCGACATGTCCGTTCCATGACTGATCCTATCCATGTGATCATGACATCCGTCACGTGCATATCGACGTGATCGAAGCCGACAGTATCCTTTCCAGGTGGGTTGAAACATGAAGCGTTGAACATTGAGACTGCACCAAAGCACCTACCAGGACTAGCTCAGGTCACTGTCTCATTCACTGCGCACCTGCATAGCTGCTACGGTTTCTAGAAGACCTTCTACCACAACACCAGAAGACCTACATGGCGTTGACCTATTCGCAATAATCAACATGTCTTCAGTGAAGGGTCCCAGAGACCAAAGACTCCACCGCGTGGTCAACGTGAGTTGGTCTCTGAAACATGTGCTGCTCCAGGTCCCTATTATGAATGACCCCCTCAAATTTAAGGCAGATTCTGGATCTCAATCCCATGAAACATAATGCAAATTCTGGATCTTCGCAAAGCCCACCACAACCCTGCGCAGCTTTCTGAAAGTCCAACAGTTGGGAGGCTCAACATATGTGTACATTTAATCACTGCTTGCACTTTGTATCTATATGCCAATGACATATTGTGTCAAATATCTAAGATGTCCAACCCCCCCGGTTGAGAACCTCGATCAATGACTTCCTTAGGCATGGCAAGTGACATTGCTGAGCACATCAAACTCCAAAAATCTCCGCAAGTCTTCAGAAGCGATCCCTGAAAGGGCACAAAAATAGGATAACATCTTCAAAATCTCAAGAAATTTCCTAAGTTTATTGATGAGCTTCACTCTGACCTCATCCTCCATCTTCCACGCTTTCGCTTCTTCAGAATCCACTTGACTGAGGGATTCGATTACTTCATCAATCCCTGAAGAAACCTGCGCAATCTGTCTCTGCAGATGATCTGCAGCGGCACGGGGCATTACGAATTGCACCTGAGATGTGTCAGGGCTTGCCTCTGAGTTTGCGCTAGCTGAAGCTTAACAATGGACATGAGAATCATCAACGTTTCAAATGCAACAAATAACCAAGAATGCAACAAATTACAAAAAACATGTTTAAATGCCTGTATGTCTTTGATTTTGGACCTTCCTAGGAAACACACTGGGTGAAGTAGTGGCCTCGATCTGAATCGTGGACGCCACAAATTGCTCGTAGACTGTCCAAATACGCGTCAGGTACGTTGGTTGGTGCCACGTATCCAAAATGGCGACCATCCGTCCGATACGTTTGAGGTTGCTCTCAAAAACCTCCTCGAGATTGTCGCTTCCGCTGCTGCTCTCTTCCACCAGGATCCGGAACTGATTGTTGGTGAAGAAGCACATGAAAAAGTGGCATGAACCAACCAGGCTCGGCTGGAACATCTCCAAAGCACTCTGCACCTGCGATCAAACTCTTTCGCAGCTGGGACTACTTCAATGAGTTTCGCAAGGAAGCATAGGTAAGCAGGAAACCTCGAGATTTTGGACAGAACGTTCCATCCGTCTCTGGACCGTTCTGTTTGGAAATTCTTCTTATCATTTTATCGGGCAAAAATGAACACCGCAGGAAAAGTCGTACAAACTCCTACGATCTCCTGGCAGCCAGATTTCTGGTTTCCGTGACATATCTTGGAGCTTTCGGACATCAAAAGTGTTTCCAACCTTGCAACTCTGGTAGCGCAAAGGAAATCGGCAGAACAGGACGTGACAGGATACAAAAGGAATTTTAGAAAAGGGCGCAACATGTTTCGAAAACTGTTCCCCATGAAAACTGTTCGCCCGATTTGCCCAGGTTTGCCTCGCTCAGACTGTATTTCCACGTCCAGCTCATGAAGTGCGTCTGCTCACGGCGTTCACAGCGTGGTATCCAATCGACTAGTGCGCATCCAGGCCTACCATCACGTGGACAAATCATGTCTTGACCAATGGGATCCTTGGAAAGCCAAAAGGCCGTTTTCATGTCCTGAGGTCGTCAGGTCGTCGAAAGCTGTTCGCCCTTTTAACTGGGATGCGACGTGACATTTGCCGACTTGGAAGAACGAAAGTTACTTCGTATTTTGGAGAGTTCCACATGCTAGTGTCAAAACAGGCGGCTTTCTGACCCTCCGGGCTGGGCAAGGTGAGCATGAAATTCAAACAAGGATCGATGAAGGTCGGATCGTCCTTGCCAGTGCGTTGCGTTGCCAGTTGAGCGAAGTCAGCAGATAGCAGATATTGTATGCTGACCTGGGAGGAGCTCGTAGGGTCTGGACTAGCAAAACAGAGGCATGTACAGATCTTCATGGAGTATCAAGGGCAGGAAAACACTTTTCTTCAATGAAAATGAAAGAAAGAGCGGCTGCTGAAATCAACATAGCCAAAAACATGCCGATTTGCTATCCAGAAACCCCGGCTCTTTGACTCTGTAGGACGCGCATGGCAGACACCTTTTGCTCGAAGTTGTCTTTCTGAAGCCCAAGACGACTCAATTTCTTCGAGTATGCCGGGAGCATGTCTGGCTGCTCGTCCTCAGATAGGCACCCCACATGCCCATACACGCTCTACATGATTTGTTGAACATGTTGGTTTTTGTTTGAGTTGTGTTTGTTGAGACCGAGCCCTCCAACACTTCAACTTCCGCCTGGTCAGGACCAAGCATCCCATAGTTGGACATAGACTTCCTCGAGCGCGCGTTCGATTTTCCGCGCTTTGCGAGAGCTGTTCCAACAAAAGGCTAAGCGACAAGAGACCCCCAACGCAGCCAAACCAAGTGCCAGAAGTGGCAGGTGCCACCAGACCTTAAGAGCATCGTGAAATGGATCAAACACTGCAAGCATGTGCAATGATGCGAAGGAAGGCAAGAGTGTCTTGAAACATCTGAGCAAGACTAAAACTTGAAAGCACGCGGGTGCTCTAGCACATTCCGAAAGTCCATGTTCGTTTCGTATTCCGCTTTGTAGTGCGACATCAATAAACGGCAGGCGCACAGAAGGCAAAGGAAGCATCCAGTGGGACCGCACAATTTTCTGGTCGCTGGATTTTCGTGGTTGCCGTTGAACCCTTTTGGTCATTTCGGACAAGAGGTTCTCAAACTTCCGAAGTAAAGAGCAGATCCACAGTACAATAAAAAGATAGAGCTCACAATGCGCGTAAGGGTTGTTACAATGACATCCCCACCCAACCCCATCTAGGTAGGTCAGGGGTCACGGCAGTCAAAAGGGGTAAGTTGCGGCCGTGCCAGGCGGTCACTTGCGGTGACAAAATAAAGTGAAGCAATTAAACATAAAACCCGCAACAGTCCCAGATTTTCAAACTATCCATCTTCCATCTCACTTCATCATCTGAATTTGTGTTCTTCTGGCCTCTGATCAAGACATGCCTGATTCATAAGCTCATACATTTCAATTCATCAATCTCCCACCCTAGCATTGAAACAAAAAACTGGGACGTGCAGAAATTATATAGATTAGAAAACTTCAATGTTCACGCCTGCAGTGCCAGAACGAGGGGTCACTTGGCCGAGAATACTGATATTTGAAGCACTGACACCAAAATTATTTCACACAGATGGATTACCTTTAATGTCCCCAAACCATCAGTGAAGTGTTGGATGCGCAAATTCAAGTAAGTCAATCTTCCACTCGAAAAGAAGTAAACCAGCATTGAACAAAGAAAAAATCAAATCCATGTCGTGACAGAAGCGTGGGAGACAAAGTGGGGGATAAAGTGGGAGACAAAACCAGATCCATGTCCTGACAAGATCGCACAGAAGGGTGGGAGACATAGTGGGAGACACAGTGGGAAACAAAGCCAGATTCATGTCCTGACGAGATTTCAATCAGGGGTGGGAGACAAAGTGGGAGACAAAAGTGGGTGACAAAGCGGGAGACAAAGTCGCAGACAAAGCCAGATCCATGTCGTGATAAGATCGCACAGAAGCGTGGAAGGCAAAGTGGGAAACAAAAACCAGATCCATGTCGTGACAAGATCTCACAGAGGAGTGAGAGACATAGTGGAAAACAAAGTGGGAGACAAAACCTAGATCCATGGCATGACAAGATCTCAAAGAGGAGCCGAAGACATCGTGGGAGACATAATGGGAGACAAAGTGAGCCCCGCCAAAATCATCTCGTTTTACAGGGTCCAGTTCGTGAAAGATATGAAAGCCCTAAAGAACCCCAGCAGGCAAGCTGGGGAATTAACGACCGGCAGTCAGAGAAAACGGGAGCCAAAGTCACAGCCTCCATTTCCAGTTGCCCAAAAACCACCAAAACCGCGGCTGAATTTATCTGAAAGGATCTCCGGGGGCGTTGAAAACACTATTTGGAGGTTTCTTAGAATAGGGAACCCCTACAAATGGCTGGTTTAGTATTGTAAATGATTAATAGAGGATGATTTGGGGAACCCGCATTTTAAGAAACCACCCTTTGATTGCTTGGTCTCATTTTCGGCCCAGAGACGCACTTGTTGTCCACCAGGACCAACGGCAAGTTGCAAGGGAAGCAGCCATCGACGCCGCTCACAGAGTAATGCGACCCCGAGCACTCTTCACAGGTGCCCCGCTCCTTGGAAGGTGTTGAACCTGAGGCAAACATGGAAGAACAAAGCTAGCAAAACGCCATCAAGCAACAGTAGTACAATGGATTGTGTCACACCAACACCAACAATTTCATGGTTTCCTCGCCTTAACTTCCGACAGATTATACAAGCTTCGAGCATTTCAGTCACGCAGCCTCAACATTTGAACCACAACATGCCACGACCGACATCCCAACCTTCCGGGCATTCTTGACAGAAGCTTTGAGCTGGCGCAAATTTTCCAGCGTCACACCGTTCACACATTAAATTGTTGTGGCCGGGACCTCTCCCGGGTTGGCATGGAGGCTGCAACGTGTCGAACATTCCATCATTTCCTCGGGATGTGGGAGTCAAGGGCATCTACAATACAGCAAACCAAGGGAAACATGTACAGCATAAAAATGAAAATGATGCAACAAGCAAAGTCCCAAGAAATGAATCTCCGCCCACTTCACCCACTTGGCTAAGAAACTTCTCAAGGAAGAAATGTCCCACAAGCCAATCGGAGTGTCAAAGGAGAAAGCCCCGCTGAACATGTACCCCATGTCTGTCACTGCCGAGGTGTCCCAGGAGCCAATGGGCTGATTGAACTCGTAGGCCTCGTTGAACATGTACTGCATGTCTCTCACTGCCGAGGTGTTCCAGGAGCCAATGGGCTGATTGAACTTCTTGGCACAGTTGAACATGCCCCACATGTCGGTCACTGCCGATGTGTCCCATGAGCCAATGGGCTGATTGAACTCGTAGGCCTTGTTGAACATGTACTGCATGTCGATCACTGCCGACGTGTTCCAGGAGCCAATGGGCTGATTGAACTCGCAGGCCTCGGAGAACATGTACTGCATGTCTGTCACTGCCGCAGTGTCCCAGGATCCAATGGGCTGATTGAACTTCTTGGCCCAGTAGAACATGGACCGCATGTCGGTCACTGCCGATGTGTCCCATGAGCCAATGGGCTGATTGAACTCCTGGGCATTGTTGAACATGTACCGCATGTCGGTCACTGCCGAGGTGTCCCAAGAGCCAATGGGTTGATTGAACTCGTAGGCCTCGTTGAACATGGCCCCCATGTCGGTCACTGCCGATGTGTCCCATGAGCCAATGGGCTGATTGAACTCGTCGGCCTGCTTGAACATGCGCCGCATGTCGGTCACTGCCGACGTGTTCCAGGAGCCAATGGGCTGATTGAACTTCTCGGCCCAGTAGAACATGCCCCCCATGTCTGTCACTGCCGCAGTGTCCCAGGAGCCAATGGGCTGATTGAACTTCTTGGCCCAGTAGAACATGGACCGCATGTCGGTCACTGCCGACGTGTTCCAGGAGCCAATGGGCTGATTGAACTCGTAGGCCTCGTTGAACATGTACCGCATGTCGGTCACTGCCGACGTGTTCCAGGAGCCAATGGGCTGATTGAACTTCTTGGCACAGTTGAACATGCCCCACATGTCGGTCACTGCCGATGTGTCCCATGAGCCAATGGGCTGATTGAACTCGTAGGCCTCGTAGAACATGTACTGCATGTCTGTCACTGCCGAGGTGTCCCAGGAGCCAATGGGCTGATTGAACTCCTTGGCCTTGTAGAACATGTACCGCATGTCGGTCACCAACGATGTGTCCCATGAGCCAATGGGCTGATTGAACTCCTTGGCCTTGTAGAACATGTACCGCATGTCGGTCACTAACGATGTGTCCCGTGAGCCAATGGGCTGATTGAACTCCTTGCCCTTGTAGAACATGTACCGCATGTCGGTCACTAACGATGTGTCCCGTGAGCCAATGGGCTGATTGAACTCCTTGGCCTCGTAGAACATGTACTGCATGTCTGTCTATGCCGAGGTGTCCCAGGAGCCAATGGGCTGATTGAACTCCTTGGCCTCGTAGAACATGTACCGCATGTCGGTCACTAACGATGTGTCCCATGAGCCAATGGGCTGATTGAACTCCTTGGCCTTGAAGAACATGGACCGCATGTCGGTCACTGCCGATGTGTCCCATGAGCCAATGGGCTGATTGAACTCGTTGGCCCAGTAGAACATGCGCCCCATGTCGGTCACTGCCGACGTGTTCCAGGAGCCAATGGGCTGATTGAACTTCTTGGCCCAGTCGAACATGCCCCCCATGTCTGTCACTGCCGCGGTGTCCCATGAGCCAATGGGCTGATTGAACTCGTAGGCCTCGTTGAACATGTACCGCATGTCGGTCACTGCCGACGTGTTCCAGGAGCCAATGGGCTGATTGAACTTCTTGGCCCAGTCGAACATGCCCCCCATGTCTGTCACTGCCGCGGTGTCCCATGAGCCAATGGGCTGATTGAACTCGTAGGCCTCGTTGAACATGTACCGCATGTCGGTCACTGCCGACGTGTTCCAGGAGCCAATGGGCTGATTGAACTCCTTGGCCTCGTTGAACATGTACTGCATGTCGGTCACTGCCGATGTGTCCCAGGATCCTATAGCCTCGTTAAAGACCGTCATTCCAGAAAACAGGCTCGACATGTTCGTCACCTTTTTGACGTCCCATTTTGCGATTTCTCCGTAGGTGGAGATCACCAGCAACTTGCCCTTAATTTGTGCTGTGTTGGTCGAAAGGCCGACAAAGACCAACTGGATTGAAACTGGGGAAGTCTGAATCATTTCTGTCTGACAAACCCTTGATAAACACACAGACACATGCATACAGCAGTCATATGAATATAAGCCACAAACCACAACCTTCAGCCAAGGTTTAGATCATTGCCTGCAAATGTCTACAAGTTACATGGGGGAAAAAGTGCAAACTTTGAGTAGTAGTAGTGATACTTTATACTGTAGTGATTCAATCAAGAGTCTTACCATGTCTTACCGATTCCAGACATTCCAAATCACACCAACATCCCAAATGCCTAAGTGGTGGTTTCCCCCAATAGGGGTACCCCCAAATCATTCCATATCAATCACTGTTATTTGATAAACCAATGATTTTTTGGGTCCCCCATATGAAGAAACCATCAAGTGAAAGTCTCTCAAAATTGCCACAGGTCACAACCGGACCTGCCGAGTGTCAAATCCACCCCGACTCCAAGCACGAACAGCTTCGTGTAGCTCGGTCCCATTTTGGAAGGATCGGCAGCATTGCTCGCCTTGAGAGCTGCTTGCCATCAGCACCAGCAGCCATGTCAACGCCATGGTGCTTGCCAAAGGCCCTGCAAATTCTGGGCAAAATGTTCTTCAAAATGTCAAGAAATGTATTCAAACATGCATTCTTGGTGACAGGCACGTACTGATGGGATACAAACTCGTTGCACCTCTTAGTCTTCAAAATGTCTCTTGACCGCCTTCAAGCCAATCCAGTAGAAATGGCAGCGAAATTAAAGCTGAAACCGCAAGGAGAATCACCCTCCTGATGCTGTTCATGTGTGTGCGTGTGTCTCCCCAGCTCTACCTCTCCGATTCTAGGCAGTTGTTGTCAATTTCTAAAGGGATGTACCATGGTGTGACTCGGCAACGAACAAAGCCCCTCACTTTTGGAGTTGCACCTCCTAACCCTCATGCACTCTACGGTAGTTCTAGCCATTATGGTAGTTCAAGAGTTCGTTCACAACTACCACATATATCTGAGTGATAACAATCACATAAACCAGTACAAACCAGTAGGAACAGTCATTAAGCACCATCAAACCCTTACTAAGGCCCGCCCGCCTTGCCATCTGACCAGCCCGAGATGATGGACTTTCCATCCCTGTGGCGCAAGCGTCATTCGAGGCTGAAAGGTGGAGATGGTGAAGTCGTCAGGATGCTTTCGGTGTACCTGCATGTGTATGTGGAAATATGTGTATATATTGACATATTATATATATATATATATATATATGTATAGATATTCTTTATTTTTTAATCTATTTACTTATTTACTTTTTTTATTTATTTATCTATTTAGAAAGACCTTTCATGCTCATGTGCATGTGTTTCTT
Source organism: Symbiodinium kawagutii (assembly GCA_009767595.1). Classification (NCBI taxonomy): domain Eukaryota; class Dinophyceae; order Suessiales; family Symbiodiniaceae; genus Symbiodinium; species Symbiodinium kawagutii. The sequence continues at coordinate 522,895 of VSDK01013179.1, forward strand.
CGTGTTGATCCACCAGCAACAAACAGCAGCAATTGCACAATGGAGAAAATCGTCTGCTGCTGCTGCTGGATTATGATCAACGCGATACATATCTTCTACATACAACTCCAACAAACAAGTTGCCGGCTGGGATTCTCCGAGCATAGATATACCATTCGCATTCAAAGTAGACAATAGTTCACCACCATATCTATGCTAGCATTACCCAACATTTACCATCAAGGTTATAGCATGAATCAATAACCTATCATGGTAATTCTGGGCTATAACCTTGATGACAAACAGCAACCAATCTATTAATAACAGCAACCTTAATAACCACCTTGCTGTTATTCATCACTATTCTATGTGGTTGGGTCGGTTGATCCCCGGGAGATCACCGAAATCGCCGCCACGTCGCCACAGCCGGCCTCATGAAGTCCAAGCAGTAGCACTCCATGTTGGGCACCTGGATTCGAAGCAGCTCCTGCCACGGTGGAGATCAATGGATGGTGAAGGTCATGGAGAACAACAAGGCGTAGCGTAGCAGTGGTTGAATATGGTGGGTGAATGGTTATCAACCATAGTTAATTATGGTCAACTATAGTTAATGGTTAACCATAAATAAAAGAATGGTTATAATTCAATATGGTGGTTGAATGGTTGTCAATTAAGAATGTTGGCGGTTGAATTCTAACCATTCTTGATTGTCAACTGTGGTTGGTAATAGTTAACTATGGTTGATGATGCTTACATAGTCAATGGTTCACTATGGTTGATGGCCCTGCTACTAGTACGAACAACGAAGGCGACAATAACAACAACGAAGACAGGAACAACTACCAACAACCACCAACGAGGAAACTTTAAAACAACATCTGATAACCTCAAAGACCTAGTAGACTCCCCAAGCAAACTACACACTTACTGACCTAAACTCCCCTAGTAGACTTCCTACATCACTGGTACCCTGGGCCGTCCCTGGGCCGTCCCTGGGCCGTCCCTGGCCGTCGGCCGTCGAGCATCTCCTGACGCGTCACGGCGTTCCACACGCGGATGTCCGTGACCTGAGCTGTACAGGGCCACGTGTCAGCTGTACAGGTGATCATGTTGAGATGTCGGTTGCATGATGCACAGCAGGATGTATAAATGGATGTACAGCATGACACTATGTAGAAAATCAGATGTCCCAATGTTTTTTCAATGTGTTGGTTTCGTAGATTCATGTCTATGTATTTAAATGTGTACTTTATAAATTCCGATGCATTTATGTGTGCAGAAAGATTCAGATACTCAATATGTGTGTATGTATTTAGATATAGACATCTACGTCTGAGCCGTACCCCAAAACTGGGTAGCAAGTTGGGACCATGGGAATTCTCTTCCTTAGTTGGACAGGAACCATATCTAGGGATTTTATTTGCAGCCACAAGCACTCGCATGGCCTCCCTCGATCAATCAATGGCATGGCTCCGCACCGAGCAGGTGGCGAAGACTTCTGAGTAATCCGCAGGGAACGCGATCTGCCGCGGCCGCTGGCTCCGTGAGGGAGACTAGGTGACAACCCATCACTGGTTGTATTCTGGAAGACGTAGAGAAGTCGAAGGACTGATCCATGGGCGATGATAGATGATAGATGGATGTCTACATCTGCGCGTGTGTGTGTGTGCATGATCAAATATGTATCTATGTAAATAAATACATATATATATATATATATGTATATATATATATATATATATGTATATATATATATGTTTATATTTATATACATATATTTTCATGTATATGCATGTATACTCATTTATTGACTTATCTTATTTACTTATTTATTTATCTATTTACTTATTAAATCTATCTATCTATTTATTTATTCAATCGATTTATCTATTTATCTATTCACACTGGCTTCGCCCCCGTTTCCGACTTTGCCATCAACCAACCGGTTGAATGACTCACAATCAACTTTTCAGGTGACATAGCGCAAATCTGCCACGGCCCTATGCTTATGGCATGGGAGTTTCCACAGTTTCTGGCAGGAATATCCACATGGACGACATGGGATATCCACATCTGGCATGGGGGTTTCCATTTCTGCTACGAATATCTTGAAGATGGGCTGTTCAAACTATCGAATCGGCGGCTGTTTCCACAAGCTTCTGTCATGGACGACAAGTTTCTCCAGAATTCTGCTATCGATGGGCTGTCACGATCAACCCGAGAGACTATCTTTTGTCATCAACTACTATTCTATCTAATCATCATCTACTATTGGAATTAGGATCAAAATCATTGATACTATTGATAATCATCACAAATTCATCAGTCATCCTCCGGCTTTGCCCTTTGCCATTGTATCTCCAGGCTGCTGGACACGGTGGCAAGTCTGTGGCAATGATCAGTGGTTGCTGTCCGACATGTTTGACAATCGACCAGACATACATTCATGGGAAGTTCACCAGGATACCAGGGAAAACCCAAACGAAACAGCCATATCAATGTTGGGTAAACCCAAACGAAACAGCCATGTCAACGTTGGGTAAACCCAAACGAAACAGCCATGTCAACGTTGGGTAAACCCAAACGAAACAGCCATGTCAACGTTGGGTAAACCCAAACGAAACAGCCATGTCAACGTTGGGTAAACCCAAACGAAACAGCCAAGAGTCCAAGAGTCACCATCTCCACTTAGAAATGATCCCCCTCAGCTGTAACGACACCACCTTTGCTCCCCACCTGATTGATCCTCTCATGATGGCAGGTGTTCCGCAACTCAGCTGTCAATGTGTCTGTATCCACCTGGGAAACTGCTGCTGCCCCGGCTTTCTCTTCGTGCTGAATAGATCGTTTTCCACTGCCGAAAATTGAATACGAAGACTAAGACAGAGATTATGATGGTCCATGGGTAGCATTTCAGGGAAAGCAAGTGCATGTTGTACAGTAGTGGTGCAAGTATTGTCATAGTGATGATCTACCAGGTTACATGGTTGAATAACAATCAATTGTCAATATCTATAGCTACGGCGGTACTCATTTTGCCATCCCGAGCAATAGTCATTTTCAATAAACCTATCCATCACAACGCCGTGACCTTTGGGAGGTGGGAGCCTTTGCAACAAGAACCGCTCAGAGTCCAAGAAACGTGGCTGCACACTGGGTCGAACAATACCAACCATTGACCAAAATCTGTAATTCTGAAACATAACTATTGTATGTCAAAGTAGTCCTGCAACCTATCCTATCGTCATTAATCAGAATAACCAACCATCATTGACCATCATTCTGAGTCATTCTCAGTCACGAATCGATCATTGGTAACCATATTTAACCTAGCTACGAGCCGCTCGGTTCAGGCGCCCAGTCTTAGATGAGGAGATGTTGGCTGCCAAGCAAGAAACAACAGATTGCCCAAACCTAGGAGCCTTGTACAAGAATCGCCAATTATATTCGAAAATTGTGAATAATTAGTGCCCAAGATTAGCCAATGATTGATGGCTCACTATGACTTATAAGGGCAAATGGCTAATGATCTGATGGTGACAGCTGTGGTTAATATGATTCAGTACGGTTACGAAGGTTACTCTTCGTGCTTGTTCACAGAACTTCAACACTTCGTACTTCGACATCTGTTGTAGGCTGAGCGCAAGTAGAGCAAACAACCACAACTCAATTCTACCCTGTGCCCACAACTCAATTCTACCCTGTGCGCAGCCAGTATCAAACGCATTTCCACTAAAGCATCCTCACCAAAGCGTTTTTCATTTCGGGACTCCGCATACTGATACTCATTAAGACTTGCCCATAGTGAAAGTTACGAGGAAGATTGATCCCTCTTGCGAGAGTGTAGAATCATCGCTGAGGGGCATAGCTATGAGCTGCATGAATTCATGAATCACTTGTTTCCTTACCGACCCCAACCAACTTGCACCTTCCGAGAATGGTTTCCGAGCCCAGAAAAGTTGGATCTAACAGAAATCACTGGGTACCCTCTGATAGTTTGATCTGACAACGGAAAAGTGGTCATGGTTGGACGACTTACTTCTTAGACAGCGATGTTGCCACGCAACGGGTTCGCCAAGTTCTCAACTCACCAAACCTTGGCTCTACATGTCGCAGCTCAGGGCCCCACCCAGTAGATGTTGGACAGCGTGGTGCCACAGAAGAAGTGAGTACCGTCCTGGTCGAATCCGGAGGTCGCGGGCAGCATGGGCAACGTTTGTGGATCCGAAGATCTTGGAAAACCCATGAATTTGCAGGGCAAAAAGTTGTTTGGTTTTCCACTTCAATTGGGGCAAGATGTTGGACAGCATAAGGGCAAAACATCTGTTGAATTTGTTTTTGAGCTGACGAAGTGGAAAACCCATGAATTTGCAGGCTGACCGTGGCCATGAAAATGCAGGGAGGAATATGATCTACCAAACAAGGAGATCAGTGACCTTCATGATTGTCTTGTGTTCATAGGGACCGGCCAGCCGAAACGGGACGCGGGAGCAAGTCCAAGCAATTTATGCAAATATGGAAACACACGTGAGTATAGGCATACATATCTATTCATCGACATATCATTCTATTGAATCTACCTAGTGTACGGACACGTCTTATGTACAGAGGCGTTCTGCATATCTTGACATGTGCATCCCTTCGGACCAGAGACCCCAAACAGGCGTTCCAGGGGCAGAGCTCCTGCGTCAATGCGACGCTGGTGACACCGCCCAGCACTTGGCACTGGTGCTTCACTCGCAACGTCTCCCCCTCAGTGTCGGGATGCGATGGCGGCGATGACCATGTTGGTGAATGGTTGGTTAATGGTTGCTGGTTGATGACTGGTTGTAGCTGGTTAATGGTTGGTTAAATGGTGTGATTCCTGTTCAAGATGAAGATCCCAAAGATCGCGTGGAGGATTTCAACATGAGAACTGATGTGTTTCATGCCGCGTGCCCTTACGTGGGGATTCCCATGACGGATTAAGAATTAAAGGGCCAGAAATCAGGCAGTACACCGAGATCACCACCGCTCTCATGAGTTTGTTAAGCTTAGGGCTTCGCAGTTCATGGTGCTATCTTTGACGTCCAGTTGGTGAACGCCACCAGCATTGGTTCTAAATTGGTACCACATTGGATGCTCATCACCTCAACCCAAGTCATTCCAGGCAACAACAACAACAACAACAACAACAACAACAACAACAACAACATCTAAATCAACCAAACCAACCAGATCAATCCGACAAGGCCAACAAAACCAGCACCACTTCGGCACCACAGCGGCACCGCAACTGCCAGTTGCAACGCAACTCCTTGGAAGCCAACGACGCCTTGGGCGCCCGGACGCAGATTCGCGCCAAACAGCCGTTGCCGGTTCCAAGGAGCATGTCGCCATCGGGCAACCTCGGGAGAGCTACGAAGATCCAGCTGCTGGTCTTGTTGATGTTGGAAAAGAGGGCCACCTGGTCATGTTATTATGGGTAAGAACCACTATAATTGGTTGATATGCTTGAAAAATTAATCTCAAGTTTGTTATTACTGTGTTCAGAACCACGTTATTCTCAGATCATGTTTGTTGTTGTACCAACTTGGAGCGGTGTGGAGATCTGCGAAATTGCCAAAAACCCAACTGCCCAACGGTCAGATTCCACGCGCACATCACGCTACATGTCTGGCTTTCCCAACACTGAGCGCTTTTCGTTTCAACCTAATAAGTCGGGCTTCGCACGCTCTGAATTTTCTAAGTCAACCAACAAGCGAAATCAGTCTTATCGGGATCCTGTCAGTAATACAATATGTATCTCCATTGTTGTTGCACTAGAATTTCTGATCATCATCAGCAGCAGCAGCACTGTAGCATTGCTTACATTATCGTAACATCCCCTGTCAATACTTGTTGATATGATTCATCCAACCGAAAAACAATGACCATCAAACATACCCATCAAATGGGGGGTGTCCACACATTTTGTACTCTGAAATCAGATGTTTGACGCTAATTTGACCAGTCTTGGGTGGTGACCATGGTGTCCCACCGTAGCCAATCAATCGCGCTGATCGTTCATATCATCAGTATTATTCCATGATCGCTACCATGATCACTTGCTTGATGATATACCATGGCTCAATGATATACCATGATACCATGATGCATTAAATCATCATCGTTGCTGGCTCAATGGTATACCTTGATTGTATAATGCTTCTACAATAATGATTATAGAATGACATACCACTACTGCAGTATATAAATATCAACATTAAGCTACAATAGTTATCATGATTTATGATTTATGACTACCACTTGGTGAACAGCCACTCCTGGGCGCCGCTCCTGGCCTCGCTCCCAACCACCAGCTGCTCTGCCAAGTAACAACGCTGAGGTGGTGATGCCCAACGCAAAGGTCTGGGGCAGGGAGGCTCCATGATTGGCGCTAAGTTCCCCACTTTCAGCAGGGGGAGGCTGCATGTAGATCCGCACATATCAGTAGATATCTACACGTGCAAGTGTGTGCGTGCGAAGGTATGCATACTGTGTATGCGTTGGTATATACGAAGATATGTGTATACATATAGGTGTAGATGTATATATATATATACATATTTACATTTACATTGATAAACATATTATGTGTATATGTATGTTTAGAAATATACGTGCACTTCCCTCCGCGTTTCTACAGGAACGTCCCTCCGGCCAAGAGTTTTCCAGAGTTGTAAAGGGGAGGGAGGTGGTTCCTGTAGTTCCCGACAACCTCAGATCCCAAGAAACATGTTGGGGGATTGTTGTGATCATAGTTCGCAATGGATCACTAAATAACCAGTGGTAAAAACGCTTGAGAATGATTCCTCGTTGTCAATATCCCATTTTAGTGGTCAACAATCATCTAGCCGGATCATTCTCAACAGCAAAACCGCTGCACTTAGGGCATCATTTAATGGCCAACCATTCTTCACCTAGTTCGGGCCAACTCCACCTAACTGTGGCCGCCCCATGCATAACCTGTCACTGCCATGGTGGTAAAATCTGAAGCAAATCCACGTTTTTACTACGGGATCCGCCATCAACTGATATCCAGTGGGATATGAGCATATAGTAATTATGCACCTATACCTGCATGCGTTTACATTCACCCAGCGAATCACGGAATCCCAAAATGCCAAAATGTCTTTCCTGAACAGGCCCAACGTCTCAGGGAAGCGACTTGAGAGATGCCTTGCTGCTGTGCGACTCCTTCCATGACAGGAGACCTATTCCCACGTTCCCCCTTCCCCGGCTTCGCTTAGCCGCACCTTGGTGGGTCCCCCCTTTGGTGTGTACTGCTTGAAGAGCGCATGGCCCAGCTCCACCTGTTCGGAGGCTGCCGGGTCAATCCATTGGGAGATCCATAGATTCCATGGGTTTTTGATGTCGGAGATCCATAGATCTACAAACCCTCTATCCCATCATGGTCAATCACCAGCTATTGGATGGCAAATCACGAGCTATTTCATGGGAAATCACCAACCATTGACCTGGTTAAACTGTCAAACTGATGGTGGTGGATTTTGATGGATCGACCGTTAATTACACTCAAAGATCAACAAATTTATCTGGCTGCGCGAAGCAATGGCATGGTTGGGGTTCCAACATTTGTGTCTTCACCACCGATCTATCTCTTCCAGTGCTCTGATTATTGGCTTCAATCCATGAGGAGAAATGGCAGAAAGAAACCACCGACGTGTCGACAACTTGAACCTTTAGGACCTTTCGCCGCAGCAGGTTTCACCATCCTCAGCATCATCAACCATCATCAACCTGTCTCAGTCATTATGAACTTTGCAATGAAGCACTTGAAGCACCATCACCCATACTATGCACCTATCATCAACACTTGTTACAATCACACACAATAGTGGGGAGATGCCCATATTCAATAGTTCAACCATCCATAGATGTTGGGTTTTCCAGCCAGCTATGTTGGATTCCATCGGGTTAACCATCATGTGCGCCTGAAGGAAGTCTCCCGTTGTTGTTCCGCAGTACACGAACTTGTCCTCTTGGTCAATGAGAACCTCAGGGCGCGAAGATCATAAGCCGTCCAAATATGCACAGCCCAAGTCCAAGCATAAGAGTCTCAGCAGTTGTGAGAACGTAGCTATCAGACAAGTGGTCGTCAGCTTCCAAACGCAACATCTGTGCCAAGGAGCGTTGGTGGTGATCCTCTTCATCTGTCCCAGATTGGCCTGGCGCTGGCGAGCTTCCCAGCTGCCCTCCGGTTCAGTAGGAGCTTTGCGGAAGCCCTTTTCGTGGGAATATCGCAGCAACAACAAGAAAGAATGATGGGAGAATGCTGGCAAATTGAGGCCGGCAATGAAACTCGGATCGTCCAATTGAATCGAAACGCTACCGAGTGGTGGCTGCTCGAGGGGACAAGACTCTTAATGAGCCTGATGGACGTTGCTATCAAAAAATCCTGCCAACAAATGTGTATGTTTGAAGTTTGCGGGCATCCAGGATACAACCGTCAGTATGAGGGTGTGAGCAATAAAACAACAGCAAAAAGCTTCAGTTGTTTAACCATTATTGTTGCTTATCATCCCCTACGAGTAACCATCATTAACCAACTGAATGACCATGGTCAACACCAACCAGCTTGCTGTTGTGAGGATCGCCTGAGTGGGTCGCAACTTCTTGTTGGCCAAGTCGAACTGCCAAATCACCACGTGGTAGTTACCACCTGCCAGCTGAAGCTGCGCACCATCACAGTGCGCACATGACCAGCTGGGATGCCTTGGGAACAGGGGCCTTGCTTCAAGGTACCAGAGGTGTGCATGAACGATTGGCAACCCGAAAATTATTCGTAGGTACCACGTGACACGGATCATCTGACTCTCAGCTTTGGATTCCATGGGACCCTCCATGCCCCTACCCACAAAATTGAGCAAACAAATGATCACCACTTCTCCCACCCTGGGTGGTGCTAATGTGCCTTACAGGAGGCTGCTACAGTTCTGAAGTTTGCTGCAAAACATGTTTCATCATGTCCCGCACAGCACCAACAAATGACCATCGACACAGCCCGTATTCAAAGTTTTGCTTGACCCTAGTGGATCACATGATCTCCAGTGTGCAAACCTCAGCTATAGCAACTATGCACACCTTGTGATCCAAAATAAATGAAGGATTGACTAACCCACGAAGCAAAGGTTAAGCACTATGAAGCGCTAATTGCCACCATTTCATAGCTACAGGGACCCTGCATCTCACCCCGACCTGTCACAAGGCTGAACTCCGTGTTGTTGAAGAAGCGGACCTGAGCCAACGCGACGGGTGACCCCCTACGGACGAAAATATACAGGGCTCAGGGTGTCAACTGGATACATGTACATGTGTGCCTACATGTGGGCGCAGGTGTTTGCATGTATCCAACAAATAGATAGATAGATAGATAGATAGATAGATAGATAGATAGATAGGTAGGTAGGTAGGTGGGTAGATAGGTAGATAGATGGACAGATAGATAGATAGATAGATAGATAGATAGGTAGATTGATTGATAGATAGGTAGGTAGGTAGATAGGTAGATAGATGGACAGATAGGTAGGTAGATAGGTAGATAGATGGACAGATAGATAGATAGATAGGTAGATAGATGGACAGATAGATAGATAGATAGGTAGATAGATGGACAGATAGATAGATTGATTGATAGATAGGTAGGTAGGTACATAGGTAGATAGATGGACAGATAGGTAGGTAGATAGGTAGATAGATCGACAGATAGATAGATAGATTGATTAATTGATTGATTGATAGGTAGGTAGATAGGTAGATAGATGGACAGATAGATAGCTAGGTAGATAGATGGACAGATAGATAGATAGATTGATTGATTGATAGATAGGTAGGTAGGTAGATAGGTAGATAGATGGACAGATAGATAGATAGGTAGATACATGGACAGATAGATAGCTAGGTAGATAGATGGACAGAGAGATAGGTAGGTAGATAGATGGACAGATAGATAGATAGATAGATTGATTGATTGATTGATAGATAGGTAGGTAGGTAGATAGATAGGTAGATAGATGGACGGATAGGTAGGTAGATAGGTAGATAGGTAGATAGATGGACAGATAGATAGATAGATAGATAGATAGATAGGTAGGTAGATAGAGAGATAGATAGGTAGATAGGTAGGTAGGTAGATAGGTAGGTAGATAGGTAGATAGATGGACAGATAGATAGATAGATAGATAGATAGATAGGTAGATAAACAAACAAATGGATACATAGACATAGGCCAATAAATTCCCCGCTGTTCCTATTGAGCATTGGCTACGTGATGCTGCAGGTCATCAGAAGGTCTATACCTTTGCTCAGGTTCCATGTGACGGTGCAACTCATGGCTGGCAGCAGGAAATGTATTCATATAGCTATGCTGCCCAAGCAGTGAGGTGGATTCTTCTTTGACAAGATCCTTACATATTGGAAGAGATATTATTGGAATAGTGTAGCTGAAAATATGCAAACCTTAAACCAGATACACCTCAATACATGTGCAAAATTACACATATAAGTTTACGCAACCTTACTGTAACAATGACCATATAAGTTTACACAACCACAGTTCAATGAACCTTAACATACAATAAACCTCATAAACCTAAACCACTGTTGGTCATAGACCTTAAAACCGTGACTTAAAGCCACAGTTCAACCACCGTTCAACCATGACCTGGGCCCTCCCGACGCAATGGGCCGTGTCCGTGGCCGCTGGAGTGCCGCAAACTGCGAGGCCACGCTCCACCTGGCAAGCAGCTACCAGCGGCACTACATGGGGAGCCAATGAATTTGACCTACTAATGGCCACGGATGGGCGGTAAATGTTAGTAATGGTGCCCAATGGCTAATAGTTGAACTTAAGGCAACTACAAGGTTGATCATTATCAGCTGACTAATGGCGTAAGAGTCGTTGGTGGTTGGCTGGTTGATAATGGTTTATAACCCTTAAGAACATTTGAGAACCGTCAACAGTGGTTTGGTGGCTGGTTCAACAACTTGTGATGGTTCGAAATGATCTGGGTTTGAGACGTGTCATGTTCAAAGAGATCATTTTGTTTCGGCAACTTTTGAGGAAATTCTAGTGTGAATCTTCGATGTGCAGCTCAAGAGATTTCATGTGATACACCATTTACCAACCCAAATGTCCCGACTATCAGGGAAATAAGTGCCGCAATTCCCCAAAGAACAGTCAACATCGCCCCTCGCTGATGGAGTGTTGCTTCGAATCTCCATAGAGTTACTCCATGTTGACCGTTGATGGTTCTCTTTTCCACCATCCGACTATTGACGGTTCATCCCACATGTCATAATCCTGCGCTTCCAAGTTAAATGGCAGCTATAACTCAAGTGAACCCACCAGCTCGCATCAACTCTCCAGCTTAGTTACGATGATGTACCATCATTCATCAGTATCAACCATGAGCAACATAGCTCACCACACAATACAATTAACCATGTTATATAAGAAGCATTAATCATTCTCAAGTAGTGCCATTTTCCTGGTCTCAACGGCTCAGCTGCCCCGACGCCTCCCAAATCACCAGGCTATTGTCATCCTGCGACCCCGGGGCAAACCACAAGTGGCGCTCGCCATGTAATTTTGACGTGGGAAATTGCAATTTCCAGTGGTGATGATGGTTCATGATGCTTAATCAATAGATAGTTTGGAAACGGCAATTTCCTTGACCCCTTCTCTTTCATTTCAGGGCGGAGAACTGTTCGCGTAGATCAGCTTCAGCTTTCCTTAAAGATCCATTGGTTGCAACTTCTAAGAGCCATGAAGGTCAACTGCATCTTTGGTTGTCATATGGTGGTTTCTCAAACTAGGGGGACCCCTAAATCATCCAGTTTATCAACCATTTCTACTATTAAACCAACCATTTTGAGGTCCCCAAACTGGCTAGGTCGAAACCCCCACATTTCCCTCGTTAGGCGCTCCGATGTGTTGACACGACGGTCACAGCTGTCCTGACCGCCCAGGGTCGCCAAGTAGGTCTCGTCGCAGGAGAAAGACAGGGACGTCACTGCCTTGGAGATGACGATGAACGGGAACCCGCAAGGGGCGGGGGATTGTGAACCTGACCTGGATGCTTTGACGCACATATTGTGGACCTATGTAGTTCAGATATTACTATAGAATAACAATATGATGGTATTGTTGTAATACTTCATTATATTGACAATATATTGCTACAGAATATATTGTGAACCTTTATAGTTCAGATTATTCATTTTGTTACTAGATTACAAGTATGTACGTACGTATCTGAGCGTACATGTAGATATACACTTCATTTTGCGCCATGTCAGTGTAGGCAAGATGAGCTGCTCAGAGTCGTCTTTGTCATCGAATATGGACATAGTTCACTTTTTAAGGTACCATTATCAAAGATATTGAAACTCCATCAAACTCCTATCTTTCAGGCAGGCCGTCCCATATCATGAACTAATGAAGGGGCATGGCCTACGTGGCGACTACTCTACTCACATTTCTTCACGCACACGCACACACACATGTGTGTGTGTGTATGCGTCTGTGTTCTGTGGCAAAGGTGCGCAAGCACAAGGGTTTAAAGTGACGGCTTCAAAGCTGAAATACTACTCTTGATCATAGTGAATATATGTACAATAGTATGATCAAACCTAAAATACCACTCACTACCATCACTACGAAAAAATAATTTGCAGAAATGACATCACCGTGGAGGCCACAAATTGAAGGTTGCCGACCATCACCTCAGTGTGGTCCCGTTTCAGCCCCCTATCGTCAACTTCCCAACTCGGTACTGCAAGCTGTTGGAAAGTGACCCATGGATCCCTTGTGCGTGCAATGGTTGACTCAGACCTCCCGGATCTTCCCGCATCTTCCCAGATCCTCCCAGAGCATTGTTGGAGCCCGGACCACTTTGTGCAAGGACAGGCGATGGATTTCTTTTCTCTGCTCAAAGTCCCAAATGATCACCTTGGAAGTCGTTAAAAATGCCGCAGTCCCAGTCTCATGCTTATAAATGGTGGTTTCTCAAAATAGGGGTACCCCTAAATCATCCATTATTAATCATTTATAGTAATAAACCAACCATTTTTTGGGGTCCCCTATTTTGGGAAACCACCAAATGATGCTTAAGAGCCCTTGGTTTGCATTGTAATCGTGGTCACTGATCTAGTGTCGGACGTCTTCGCTCACTTCTGCAAGTTTTGTCCACTGCATTACTACTTGGATGAATGCCCACAAATGTGAAGTGAGCCAAGCAGCCAAACACTTCAAATGGACAGTGATTCCAGCACAAAATCCAATTTTCCAATCGCCATGAGAAGGCCGGCAGATTACGAGCCCCCAGCAAACCCACCTGTCCCCCCTTGGCATCGCCAAGCCGCATCTGCTGGGAAGCCCATAAAAGTCTTTTGTCCTGTGGACTCATCTTCCACGACCCCATCGATGTTCGAAGAAGGGAAAAAATTATCTGATACTTGTGATCTCAACATCAAATGAGAATGCCAACAGCTGATGTCATCTCCATAATATACTACAAATTGTAAAATTATAATTGTGATCGTTGCTCTAGGAATATCATGGGTTTTGAATAATTACATGATGATGAAAACTTGTGCAGTCAGAAGCACCGATGTCTGACAAATTTTTGGATGGAACTGGTCACCTTGCAACCTTGCTGCGGTTGCTTCAGACCAACTTGAGAATCTTTCATGATTTCTCGTTCCAGCTCCCAATAGACTGGTGTCCATGGCATGAAATAGCAGTGCTGTCAAATCAACCAACCAAATCAACCAACCAGCTAACCAACCGACCAAGAGTCACTGGGTTGGTTGATGGCATGTCTGTAAGAACTTTTATTACGAGATCTGAGCTATGAAAACTGCCGAAGTAGAGCGTCCTGAGGCCAGCAATTTGCCAGACTTAGACACCTCGATGGGACAAGGAAGCAACGAAGGATCCCCAATTGTCCACTGGAAGAAGCACAATCCTTCAGGCTTCGCAGCCAAGAGTACTGCCTATAATCCCTCATTTCAGAGGTGGTTGATCCAAAACAAGGGTTTTGCTGAATCCTGGACAGACATGAACCAAATTCCTATTCGCCTTCGGCGCTGTTGAATCCTGTTGGTCTGTTCGTCCAGGCTCCGGCCCTACGAAGCTGTTCAACATCATGAAGTGCCCTGTGTCGATCCGAAGGTTTCCCGGCTGCCTTCACCAACTTTGCGGGTGGAGATGAGGTCAAGAGATGCGCTCTGATTCCCAAGATCCAGTTTTAACCATGCTTGAACTATTGCTATTCACCATGATCAACCAAGGGACTCAACCAAGGGACTCAACCAAGGGACTCAACCAAGGGACTCAACCATGCGCACCCTAGCTCCACCAGGGCTCCTACAAGGCCTCTAACCCTGCTGAAATGTCTGGGAACCCCTGCAGTGATGCAGTTCACCTGCCAGGGGCGACAGAGGCTCGGTGAAAACTCTTCGGTGAATGTCGAGTATGACTAGAAGATGCGTGTTGCCTTGCACCTCTGCGGTTTGAGTCTTGTGAAACTCATATCCACATCAAAATGTAAGCTCGCTCTTAAAAATAATTGTGATGCTAATGATAGCAATAGTAATAGTAACAATGAGAATAATGGAAATAGTAATAGTGATAGTAATGGAATCAAATATGATACTTACAATAGTAATATTAGTATTGATATTGATCATCATACCTATAATGATGATTATAATAACGCGCTGCCTCTGTACAGGTGGAGAGTCATGGAACCCATGGGGGCCTGGCCCCCACACCACGGGGTCATGGCTGTGATCCTCGCCATCAAGATGAACCAGCCCAAGTGGCCAGCCCAAGGGGCCAGCGATCAACAAATTTGACCCAAAAGACCAAGATTGGTGAGAAAAAGTATAGTCCTCAGACAAGATGACCACATCACCAGACATCATGATATGTCCAAAAGTATGGGTCTCATACCATGTATGTTGGTGATTATACTTCAATGATGAGGCAGATAGCTCAACAGCCTGGTAGAACGAGGCAGGTGGCCAAGACAGAAAAGTCGCTCAACATCTTTCGGACTGCAGTGGCTGAGGGTCGCTATGGCGAAATGTCCCAATTTGGGTACCGCCGCCGCACAAAATGGTGGTTCTCAAAACACGGGGACCCCTAAATCATCCTGAACATGAACCATTTGCAGTAATACACCAATCATTTTGGAGGGTTCCTATTGCTTGGTCACACCTCCAAGGGTTGTCGCTTTGGCTTGCCGGAACGTGTCCCAAGGCAGCGTGGTCAAAGGTGATCACGCATGACGAAACATTCGCCACGACAGCAGTGAGGCGCGCCTGATTGTCATGTCCCTGCAAGAACCTTGGTGCGCAAGCAGATCATGACTCATCTGCATGGGTATGATGATGCACCTATCTGCATGTGTATATAGGGTACCTCCAAATCATCCATATGAACCATTCATAGTCGTCATAAACCCTGCATTTTTGAGGCTTCCCTATTTTGAGAAATCCACATATGTGCGTTGGCATATACATCTACTTGTGTATGCACATGTAGAGATACATGTACCTATGTTTTGCATGTGTGTATGCATGCAATCATGCCCACATACATATGCGCATGCATATATCTATGTCTCTGTCTTGTCGTGTGCTGAATGTGTCCGTGCACTTTCTGGAGATGTACTGTGCATCACACGGGTGATAATTGGCATGCATACTTATATGTATGTCTATATGTAAAGACATATGTTTACACATGTCAAAACATATTACTGCAAACATACATATATATTTCTCTCTCTCTATATATATATATATATATTTATTTATTTAAATATATATACATACACATATCGATGTGTGCACATCTCTAACGATATTCAAAATCAGCATTGACGACAAATAATAAGTGCACTACAGAGTCTTCAAGATCTACGAAACAAAAGCCCTCCTGGGCCTCTGACGCTTGTGTGCGCTTGATGAGATTGCGAAGCACCACCTGAAGACCCAGAGTCTTCTCCCATATGCGGAGTAGGATGGTGCTTATGAGCGCATGTCATGGGTTGCATCTCCGAGATTCCGTAGAAGTTCGGACTCACTGATTTACATGGTGTGACTGACATCAATTAGGAAGATCCCCAAGATGACCGTGTCTGCTGTCATGTTTGCGACATTCTCAACCTGCACTGTGCAGTCACATCCGGACCACAAGAGTTTCGACCGCTGGGTGCCGTGCCGTGCAGCCCAACGGAAAGATGAGATGTTCCTGGTGCACAACGCAAAGCTGGACTGCATCACGAGGATAATTTCTATTGCTATACCATCGATCTATCGATCTATAATCATCAAACTATCCATCTGATCTGACAGGATCCCATTCAATCTGCCTATCTACGTACCTGCTGATGAATCTTCCTATCCTATCATATCCTATCCTGTCGTGTCCTGTCCGGTCCATCTATCCTATCTATCGATCTATGATTCCCATCCTCTTTATCTGTCCAACCACAACATATCCCCTCCTATCCCTCCAACAATCAATCCGTCCTATCCTGCCCTAGCGTATCTACGGATGTATCCTATCGTATCCTCTTGTATCCCATGCTCTCCACACAGCCAGCTATGACCAGCTTCATTTTGTGTTGGGATGTGCCATACAATGTCCAAAGTGGGATGGGGTGCATGACGGTTTCCCACTGACCTCGAAAAAGCTCACCTTTCTTCTTTCTTGGAGGCAACACCCAGAAAGATCTAGTCTAGAGTCTCGTAAAATGTCAGGCTTTGGAAATGATATGACAAGTCTATTCACGATAGGCGTGCTGTCGGAGTCATAGCGTACAACAAGTGGTTGTGCTACGGAGGTGCAGAGATGTCGGACCACCACAATACCGAAGGAAACGCTCGAGGTCTTCAACCCCGAAGTGGACCACGCGACGGGGAAACGGCTTGCTGACTGCTGGGATGGGAGGCTGCGGCTGGATGATCCACTACTACTTGGAGGTGCCGCTGGGGTTCCCTGGGGATGTACCCATCGTGGATGCACATTGAGGTCATGACCCTACCGGCATTGCTGGGGTAAGCGTAGGTAACCTACTTGGCAGGCTTGCAACCTGCTTGATCTCCAAGCGTGATCCATCATGAACCACTATTGGCAGCAAATAACCATCATTAGTCATGATTTATGATGGTTATGGTGGTTACCAACCATCATGATGACCATTGTGAATGATTATTAACCATCTTTAGCCATTAGTCATCATTGACCATTGGTGTCTTTCTCTTTCTGAATCGTACACTTAATCATTCTTGACCATATGATTGATCAGTACTAACCAGGTGACTGCTTCTCAACCATGTTCATTATTCCTCACCACATGGTTAGTCATGACTAAGTATATCAGTACTAACTCAAGTACTAACCATATAGATCAAAAAGTACGAACTCAAGTACTATATATATAATCATCTACAGTAAGTCAGACCAGATAGATATCGGATTCTCGATCATTCCCTCATCATAATGGACCAAATTGATTGAATTGAATATATATATATATATAACTATGATACCCAGCACTAACTCAGGTAACTACTAACCATCCAAATCACAACCAAATCGCCACCCATCCCCCGTCATCATCCGCCTGATCCGGGTGCAGGATGAGGCTGCTCTGCACCGTGCCCTTGAAGCCGATCACGGCCTGATTTACACAACACAACCAGCGCCCGGATCCGTCCATTCAGGGGCTGGTTGGTCATGTGAGGGTTGGATGGTTGTAAGGCAAGGTAGGTTTATTTGCAGAGGTTTGTTTCCCATGACTTTTATTGTTATGTCATCTCAAAACTAATATGATAGATGTGATGATTGCTGGTATTACTCGATGTATGAATAATCATTACCAAAGCAGCCACGTGCTGGAGGTATCCTGTGATGTCGTCATGTCTCAGGTGGGTAGAGGCTCGAGCCAACAGGAAACTATCTGAGCTGGTGGAGGATGTGCAGCTAATGGAGCTGACCTCAAATATCCCCAGTGCATGTTTGGTTGAATAGGTGTCAAAGCTCATTTTTCGCAAGGTTTTTTCAGAATAATAAGCTAAGGTGGTATCCCCAACAGCAAGAGCCACAGATCTGAATGCTTCCGCACCTATTTTTCTGTGCAGGAAATTGTCATGTAACAAAGAAATCTGAGGCATGATCACGATGGCATCTTGAGTTTGTGTAAATTTCGCCTAGGCTGCCTCTGCGCAATCTTATGTTTTACTGCCAGAACGTTCCTGAACTTTCCAGAACCTTGCCTGGCAACTGCATCGGAACTCCCCACAACATATCGGAATTTTCGGAACCTGAGACTGGAAGCTGCACCGCAACTTCCCGGAACCTTCCGGAACCTTGCCTTATAATACATCTGCACGAACTTACCGGAACCCTCCAGAACCTTCCGTAACCTTCCCGGAACCTTCTGGAACCTTTGCGCCAGAATTCCCCGGAACCTTCCCGGAACCTTCTCGAACCTTTGCGCCAGAACTCCCCGGAACCTTCCCGGAACTTTCCGGAACCTTTGCACCAGAACTCCCCGGAACCTTCCCGGAACCTTCTGGAACTTTTGCGCCAAAACTCCCGGAACCTTCCCGGAACGGAACTTTCCGTAACCCTGCGGAACCTTCTGGAACCTGGCCTACCATCTGCACCGGAACTTCCCGGAACTTTCCGGAACTTTCCGGAACTTTGCCTGGCAACTGCACCGCAACTCCCCGGAACCTTCCGGAACCTCTGGAACCTCCGGAACCTGAGCCTGGAAGCTGCACCGGCTCACACCGGAGCTTAACTGGGCTGAAGACCCCATAAGCTTACGCTGTTGGGGAAAAAAACATATCAATTTCATGTTCACAATAAGCTGATTTGGGTGATAGAGTGCCACAGCCACCATCCCCATATGAGCAGCAGCTCCAGAACGAATAAGCCCAGTGGCTCCGCTGCACAAGCCCTGAACCGCCCCGGGGCGCCTGCAGTTCAAGCTCTTGTTCCTGCATCGTGTGGCCTGTGCGGATCCAGGGGAGAGCATGGCCAACACAAAGTCTCCAGATTCACAACAGGATGTGACTGTACATTGAAACCAGCAAGTGGTGGTTTATATTTTCATTACATACTTTTACAAGCCACACGTGCATAAATGTATACAAGGCGGTTTCTCAACATAGGGGTACCCCCAAATCATCCGATATTAATCAGTGATAGCAATAGACAAACCATTTTGGGGGGGCCCTATTTTGAGACACCCCCACCCCCACATGTACAATGTAGATATCATGGATGCATCCGACCCAAATAATTGAGATCCCAAATCATCCATGAGCCAAACACAAGTTTCCGAAGGTTGGAGCCGAGTCCCGAGGTCAAATCTCTTTGTATGCCTGAGACCCCGTGTATGTTTTTCAGTTGTCCCCATGATGATGCAACAATACCACGCTGAGTATGGATGCGTGTGCTGCTTGAGCGTGTTTATTGTTGCACCAATCTTCTCGAAATGAAAGTGCGAAAAACAGACATGTGCCATCTGACCGGAATCAATGGATAGGATCAATGAACCTCTACACAATCCAACTGAATCGTTACGTAATGACGGCCTCTCGAGTTTCCCATGTTTATTGTTCGCAATGATCGCAAGGCACCGACAGGCAAACGATTTTACTGGTTGGATGTCTCTATCCTTATGCTGGTTGGATGTCTCTATCCTTATGTCTCTACACCTTATTTTGCTGGTTGGTATGCTCCTGGCGTTGCGGCTGGATACGCAACTGCCACCAACAGCGACCCTGGACCCGGCCTTTTTTAGGTCACCGGTCTCACAAGGCAGTTTGCCAAAATGGCTGGCAGTTTTTTCCCTTGAGCCACACACCAACATAGCAGAACACAACCCTTGAGGGAAAGCATCTCCAACGAAGGTGGATCCAAAAAAAATGAATCATTCAACTCATTCTTAGCTTTGTATACATATATACATGCATGATTTGTGAGTCTGTGTGTGTCCGTTATACCGTAGTCCTCTATACCGTAGTCCTCATCACTATCAGTTCTGTAAACGGCCAGTCATGTGATGCCCAACCGCGACAAACGATCTCTGATCTCAGTCACCTTGAAATCATGGTGGTTATCAGGGCTTCCACCCTTGCTTGCATCGATCTTCATGGTGCTCCGGGAGCCCATGATGGACTTCCCCAGTTGAGCGTTTGCTCAG
Source organism: Symbiodinium kawagutii (assembly GCA_009767595.1). Taxonomy (NCBI): domain Eukaryota; class Dinophyceae; order Suessiales; family Symbiodiniaceae; genus Symbiodinium; species Symbiodinium kawagutii. Next base: position 543,150 of record VSDK01013179.1, read on the forward strand.
CCATGGGAACAAACCCAAATCACCGGCTTCACTAAGCCCATTCCCCTAAACCACTAAAAAAGGAACCCTTTGTGACTGGTGTAGGGGCATGGGATATATCGACAACAGAGGGGCGAACATCTTCCTGGAGGCTGTGAAACTGGGGAGGGCAGCTGAAGTAATTCACAAGCAACAGCAGCAGAAGCGACGACCGCAACAGCACCCAAAACAAGAACATGAACAGCAAGCCGCAACAACAACAGCAGCACCAGCAGCACCAGCAGCACCAGCAGCACCAGCACCAGCAGCACCAGCAGCAAAAACAACGATTCCCCAGGGTGGCCGGGGCGTCCTTCCATGTTCCTCCCTACAGCTTGGGTTGCCGGATTCCAGGGGTCGGTCACCGGTTGGTCCTTCAAATCATTGAAACCTTTCAATGTGCTCTCCAGGAAGGTGTCCAACTCCTGGTGATCGACGCTGAGAGCATGGCTCGTTGGCACTTTCTGATGGCTTTCGAACATCGTACATCATAGGTACTTGGTATGGGTCAATCAATGGTATATCATGGCATTCAGTATTCTTACTATGGTAGTGTGTCTAACATGGGTATTGTGAAATGGGCAAACACTGATACGTAAATTTACGCACACAAGTTGGTACATCTCCGTTTCTAATTCACTGTTGCAAACTCTGAACACCGGCAGCTGTTGCGTCTGAAATGAAGATGTCTGGGTACCAAAACGACCACGGCTTTGATCATTCTAAGCACGGAACCAACGGATTTGGGGGTTGATCTACCAGCCATTTGGTTACACCGCTCCTTGTAGCTCCTTAGCTCCCCCTTTAAAGAAGTATAGGGATACCCGTGGCTCCTGTCTGAAGCAAACCCATTCGAGGGTTCGGGCTGTTGAAATCCAAAACAGGACACACAGGGGTGAACGTTGATGGCTGTTGATGGCTGTTGATGGCATCACTCAACTTTCAATGGCATCTGTCATAGTTAATCAATGGCTGTAATGGCATCACTCCATTTTTTGAGTGATCACTCATGATCTCAAAATGATAAAAACCCTATCACTATCCATTTTCATCATCAACGACCATGAAATGCACTATTGTTGATTGCTATCCCTTATACTCAACAAGCACTATACAGACTATACACCTTGGATATTCTCTCTACGATGGTTTTACGATGGCATCCAGCCCCATGGGCGTGCTCCTCTTCGCGGTGCTGATCTTGTACATTCGGATCATGGCTATAGCTAGTGTCATGCTGTTGATTGTGCTGTTGATTGTGCTGGTGATGATGATGATGATGATGATGATGATGATGATGATGATGATGATGATGAGTGTAAAAGCCCAACTTTCTCCAAGTATCAAGTACACCTGCCACTCGCTCCCTGGTTTCGCATCGGCTCCTTCTGCTTCTCCTCTTGCAAGTCCAGAGCCGCCTGCCGCGGCTGATGGTGAATGATGCTTCGTTAGCACTCATGGTGTAGATCCACATGGTCAATAGATCATGGCAAAGCGCCGCGAGTTTCTTGATTATACACTTCTGATGCACCATCACCATGAGTTACCATCTACCACAATAGCTGCTGATCATGTCACCATCGTCTACCAACCTCACAATCTGCTAAACAAATGCCATTAATGAATGATCAACCATAATCATCAACTCAGTATCATCATTAAATTACTATCATCAATGATCATTAACCATCCAACCATTAACCATGGTTTACCATCATCAACCATCACCAAGCAGAACCATCCTCCACCCATCATGGACCATCATCAACCACTATAAACGATTATGGACCACCACTATTACAAGCCACTGTTCACCACTACTTAACCATCATGAACCACTGTAAGCAATTATGAACCACTACTACAAGCACTATTCAGCCAGACTATCATCAGGGGGCTGGCTACTGAGGTGTTTGTGCTGCATGTAGACCGCGCTCCAAGACAGGTGCAGCATCCAGAAACACCATTAACCACCACTTAACCACTATTAACCACCACTGTTAACCCATCATCCCTCCCTACTTTCGCTGTCTTTCCACCTCACCGTCGCTGGTCACCGCTGCTTGGCCAACGCTCCGCTTCCCGCCTTGCGCGTAACCTCGCTGGACGCCAGAGCGGCTTCGGCCTCCTTCAAGGCGCCCAGGGCCTCGAAACGCGTTTCGCAGCGCAGCGGGTGACCATGGAGAGCTGCAACGGATGAGTTGCCAGGAGGGTGGGTTTAGAACCACTAAGAATGGTTAATAACCGTTATTTTAACCACTAGTGAAACAACTACTAGGAGGTAATGAATGGTTATTACCACTAAGAAAATGTTAATAATAGGAGGTAATGACCAACAAACTCATGGTGAAACAACTACGATATGGTGGTTTGAATGGTATTGACCAATGGGTTTAGCTGGTTTTGCTGGTTAATAGTAGGGTATAATGAGTAACAATAGAAAGGGATATAGCAGCTATACATGGCTATGGGTCAATATCAACCAACCAACTAATGGGGGATATTGAACGACAATAACAGTGGGAAAACAATGGTTGGTCCTGCATTGGTTACTGATGGGTAAGGATGGTTAAGTTGGTGAATGATGGCCATTAATGATGAATGATGACTAAGGAAGGCTAAGAATACTTAATACTGGTTCTTGAGGGTTAATGTTCAAAGGTCAATTGTGGCATACAATGGTTAATGATGATTAATGATGGTTGATGATCGTTGAAAATGGATTCATAGTGCTCTATAATGATTAATGATGGTTGATAACAGCTATTTGTGGATCAAAGCTTAATTGTGTCATACAACGGTTCATGATAGTTAATAAAGGCTAATGATGGTTGATAATAGGGGATAAGCTAAGCAGGGCTGATGGTAATCAATAATAGGTAATGGTTTCCAATTGTTCATGGTTTATGTTGGTAAGAGCACCAATCGTAAGAGTGAGGAGTTATTGATTACCAATGGTATTCGTAATAAGAGTAATCAATAGTTATTACAGTAGTTTAATTACTAGCTTTATTAGTTTCATTGTTAAAATTGGTTTGGTTGGTAGGTCCTTAGTAATCATTGTGGTTGCTGACAATTCATGGTTACCAATGTTTTTAGTAACGGATGATGAATAAATAACTGCTAACGATGATCAAAAGGAAGACTTAGTTAACATTTGCTGACAAGTAGTTACAAGTCGATACTAACTATTAGCTTGCTTGACATACCTGCTGAACAACTAATTGCAACTACTTGTTCCTCTTATATTCAGCTCCGTGGAAACTGAACTGTGATTGTCATGCATTGTTAGTCATCCTCTCACTTTGTCGCAACCAGCTGATTAGCAATCACTTATCATAAGTCATAATGATTGCCAGAACTTCATAAAGACTAGTAACTATTATTGTTATGTATTGTCAATAGACGGTTTTTAGTATTCTAGCAAGAACGGATCGATTCCTTAACGACTAATATTAAGCAATAATCATGACTAAGTCACTAGTCATTGCTTATTCTTAGTTGTTGATTCAAAGCAAGAATAACATAAATCATCAACCCCTTGATTCAAGTACTATCAACTACTACCAACGACAATAGCCAAGAATAGCAGTTACTACAGTATGCAAATGATTGGCTACTATTTCTGATTGTTGTTTCAAAAAGCAATTGTGAGTGACTATGACTTGTGGAAAATCATCAGGACGAAAGAATGGGAATCACCAATAATGGTCAAGGATTGTGGATCAATAACCAGCAACCACTGTCGATTTTGAACGATAAACCGTGCTCAAAAACGAGCAACAATCCACGACAATGACCCATGATGGCTGATGACGGATCATCATCGTCGTCTTCACCAACGCAAAAGTACGTAGTGATTATTTGTACACACCTATCAACTTTGACCCATTCTTGTAGTTCATGACCATCAAACAGGTTGAAAAAGATGTGACAATGATGATGACCACAAATTTTGTTAGTAATAGTAATATTGCGGGTGACCATGGAACTCGGTCTTTGCACATGTAAACTGTGCAAAATAGAACTCGGTCCATTCCGCTTGATCCTGGGTCATTAATACTGGGCTTTCTGCGCAAAGCATTGTAAGAATGTATCGTATTGTGGACAATACGGAGGGCTACCTGATCCGGAGCATTCACATAGAGAGAGAGAGAGAGAGCGCTTACTTCTCTATGTATTTCATGTACTTGTGTCTCATAAATATGTCTATTGGCATATTCCTGAGTGGTGTGATTTTTTATTTGTGTATGATCTTGCTTTGTGCCATTATGAGTTGTTGCATCACATATATGTGTATAAAGGGCCCGTCAGATTTTGTATGTACAGGTGCATATATAGTATAAAGATATACCGGCATATTCGACATGAGCCTATACGTACAAATGTAAACGAACATATTGGTCACAACGATATCTTGTGGATGAGATCGGCACTCAGCTACTGCGGACAATACCGTCCCAACTAAAATAGAATACCACTCATCTGAGTCCTGATGCTTTCCTCCACGAAGGTGCGCCTTTCTGCCATCGTTGGCTGATCGTGAGTAGTTTATTTCCTAAATAATTTAGTGAAAAACACCACCTTTGGGGATTCACAAACCCATTCTTTGGGAATACATAAGTAAAACACCCTGAATTGTGAGTATACCCATTACGATATCTCTTTTGAGCTAGCTCGAGAAAGCTGAGAGTAGCAGTGCACCTCCTTTTGCTTCTGCTTGGAGGCCAGCAATTCACCAGAAGACTCCTGGGCAAATTACACCCACGCAGCATGTCAAAGGCTGACATGATCCACCTTCGTGCCTAGCCCCCGAGCATGGCAATAGCCAGACATCATTGGATGCTCATTGCATTATGCACATAAACCCTGATGAAGTTGAAGACGCTGGGTCAAATCAAAACATGTCCAGAGGGTCAGGGTGTGTTATTGGTTACTATCTCCTATTTAGCTGCTCACCAATAATGAAAGGTCCTCTATTATCAGTTACTATCCTCTATTATTGGTGTTGACCAGCATTGCTGCTCAGGATTTGGCCTTGAGGGATGCACAGCTTGGTCTTGACAACGCTGCAGAGGTCATGGTAGTGATCAAGCACTTCCAGGGCTTCCGTAGAGGCTAGTGACGCTACTTCCCAGCCTTGTTGATCATGGATACCCTTTAGAAAGAATCACCCGGAGGTATCAATCACTGTTGACGTACCACTAAACACCGAGTCTTCCAACACTTTTGAGTTTCTACCAACGGACAACAGTAGAGCCATGATTTGACCATCTAAAGGTCCAATCTCAGGGTTTGCCGGTCAATTGTTTGTTTATCTAGTCACATTTGTAAAGATAGATAGATAGATAGATAGATAGATAGATAGATAGATAGATAGATAGATGGATAGATAGATAGATAGATAGATAGATAGATGGATAGATAGATAGATAGATAGATGGATAGATAGATAGATAGATAGATGGATGGATAGATAGATAGATAGATAGATAATTCACCACTATGCATGGCTACAACCATATAAATCCACATAAAACCACATAGATAGATCAACAGCCCACAAACCCTCCTGGTCTCCCCGCATGCCACGGCTCCTTCTGCTTGGTCTCCGCCTGCTCCAACTGTGCACGTGCCTCATCCACGGACAGCTGACGGGCCTGGCCACTGCGAGGTGCTGGTTGTTTCAAGCGAAAATTCCTAGGTTTTTTATAGGTAAACCAGCTGTAAATGATGGAATTTCAGCTGTAAATGATGGAATTTCAGGTATGAGTCATGGATTTTCAGCTATCAATGATGGTTTTTTCGCTATCGATGATGGATTTTTTCTAGGTAAACCAGCTATGAACGATGGATTTTCCACCTCCAGGGTAGTTTACCTGGTGATAGTTTTTGGTGGTAGTTCTGGGTAGTTGCTCCTTGTTTGTTACTAGTTTTTAAACTAAGTTGCACCAAACAGTTGAGAATTCATGCTAGGGTCAGCTTGGCATTGCCTGGTCTTGTTGCGACGAAGCAAACTATAGCAGTTGGAAAGTCAAACTGTATCATCTGCCGCATCTGCCTCCACGAAACAACAACTTATGAATGTTCACCCTTCACCCCCGATTAATAACCTTAGGTTGACTAATTTGGAGGGTACCAATTTGATACGAAACCATGACTTTTGGGGGATACCCCCTGGTTACCACCTATGAATCAACCAGGGGTTTGTTAATCACGGGTTGGCATTAATCTACATCAAGGAGGTGCGTCCTGTAACACACACGCGCACGCTCTCTTTGAAGCGTGAAATGGGGGGTCCAAACCCCAACTCTCTCAGTGTCTGCAGCAAACTGCCCCTGAAGCACCAACAATGACGCACCATTCTGAGCCATTATCAGCCACTACCGGAGATTGTTGTGAACTTCCATGAACAACCATTAACGTCACGAACCATGACCAGTAATATCCATGATTACCTACCATTAACATCAACCATGACCATTCATGGCTACATCTGGGACATAGATGGCTGTGCACCCCATGTCCCTGTGCCGTCCAGCACCCCGCCTGGCGCTCAGGAGTTCCCTGCTGCAGAACTTCGGAGAGCTCGCGTAGCTTCGCCTGGGCACGGCCAGGGCACCACGGGTGGGGCCGGGTGCCTACCAGCCATGGCTTCACCAGCACCTACCAGGGCAGATGGAGCAACCACCATGACCTACTACCACGATCAACGTCACCACCATTCACCGGCCAATATCCACCAGGAAAGTCCCACAGTATCAACCAGCCATCAACCAGCTCTTCACCAGCACCATTCACTACCAATATAACCACTATAAACCACTATTATCAAGCAATTTAAATGTATAAACCACTATAAACCACTACCACTATAAACCACCATCTCACCAGCTATTCACCAGCTTTTTCACCAGCTTTTCACCACATGTTTTCTACCAAGGTCCTCAAGCCGCGCACCTGGAAGATGTTCTGAAACTCCGACAGCACCGTGGCGTCGAAGCCTCCGCGCTCCGCAGGAGTCTTCAGCAGCACCTCGCAGGCGAATTGGCACCTCGTTACCCTCGGAGGCCAATGGAAAATCCATCTTAAATGATCTTAAATGGATGTGTGCCAGGGTTTTCTGAACAAAATGGTGGATTTTGCATTGCTATGTTAGATTATCAGAGGGTACACATGATAAGAATAGTTTCAATTAAATCATCCGTGTGAATGATAATTGCTCACATAGTGACCGGAATTAGATGTGAATAAGGATAGCGATTATCCTATGAATCAATGACAATGGTGCAAGTAAGGATATTGGAGAATACTAAGAAATGCAATAGTAACATTAGTCACATGTTACACCACTATCAAGTAATGGGGGCAAAGTATTTAAAATGCCTCCATAATTCATGGGAGTGTGAACGACAGTAGTATGGGATATGATGTGGGACAGGTTATACCTCCAGAACGAATGTGGGGGAATCTAAACTGGTCATCTGATCCATTGAAACGATCCATATCCAATATGGGTATCACGTGAGATCAATCTACAGTGACTAGTTCTGCTATCCACCTGATTGGTAGCCTGCTCATCCACCATTAAAGACAGCATGTCCATGTTTGAAATTTGATGTGAATTAGATAAGACCACGTTATCCCGAGAACTCTGTGTGTTTTGATTGCTCAACCAATTGATTGCAAATATAGCTTTGAGAAAACATCTTCTTACAGCCCCGTCACCCTGTCATGGCTGCCAACCAACATGAACACACCTTAAGAGTTGGAATTGCTTGGGTCTTTTCAACAATGTTTCTATAAGTGTATGCATAAGCTTTGTCAAGAAAGACTACAAATGTCTGTACTTTCATACGAACATATACAACATATAGTTATATCATATGTCTAATGTTTTTGTAAATGACACGTGTCGCATATATGTGTATATTTATATTTATATTTATATTTATATTTATATTATGTACATATATATATATATATATACATACGTATGTTCATGGATAATTACTCACGCTTAGTGGTTGTTGCCCGTTACCATGCTCAGCCCCCTCGACGACTGTGGTTGGTTCTCTTGGCTGAGCTGCCTGAGGATCTCACCCCGGCTTCCTAAACGAACCCCTGGCTGAGGCCCCTGGGTGTCCCACTGGAATGATGGCAGTCTTCAGCGATTCCTCACAGAAGATGCCACAGATGGCCGAAACTCATGTGATGCACAGGCGAAGCCAGCAAGAATCCAAGCACAAAACCCCAGCCACACGCGTCTGCTACTAAAGGACTTGAAGAAATCAGACCTGAAGAAAACCTCGAAACCAGCCCACTGCGAGCGCCAGCTGCGAAAGGTTTACCAGGGACCCCAAACGTCCATGGTCAACTTCTGCATGGACGCCTCAAAGACCTGCGACGTTTTTGTTCACAAGGTGACAAGATGCAACAAGCACAAAGGAATGTCTGGCTGCTCACAGGGGTATCTATCCGTGTTACCATCTGTAGGCCAAGTCTTAACCAGCTCGTGTGGCAACAAATCTTGCTTCTAGGCAAGCACTGATCCACAGCGGCGCCGCACGCAACCAGCTGAGCTGAGTGGTCCGAATGAGGGACATGATCCAGAGTGTTGTACCACCACCCCAACCATCCATGGTCCATACCGCCAACCACCCCAACATTGTCATGTTTCGCTGGAGGGTCTAGGGACCTGTTGTACCACCATCGTAGGGAGAAACCAACAACCCTGGAGGCATCACAGGAGGGATCCCACCTTCAACTGGGCCGGCGAGTCGTTGACCTCACCCGCCTGACATCGCAAGGGTCATGTGCAACGCAGATTGGCAGCAGCATCTGGGCGCTGGCCATCATACAACCATCTTTCGCATTAACAACCACCATTGAAAAACATGTGAAAACATCAACATTTGAAAACACAATCATCAAAATTAACATTTGAAAACATTTGAAAACAAAGAATGAATAATGACCATTATTAAAAATGCTCAATGATGACCATCATTGATTAACATGATCAATCGTCAATAAGCACCACAAAAGCTATGGCCAGGTGCCCCCTGCCATCGCGTTCACCATGGTCCCCAGCGTCCTCGGGTTCCCATGCCATGACTTGTGGCTTGTCATCACTATTTATAGCCATCTAACCATCCTCTCAGCATCATCCAACCAGGCATCTCAGCGTGATTCGACCAGACATCTCAGCATGATTCAACCATTATCCTACCATTCAGCCATCATTTGACTATCATCGCAATTTGCCAACCCTCTGCTGATAACCCAGCTGGGTGCTGCTGAGCAGAGCCTCGAACATCAAGAAGGCGCTTTCGAAGGCATTCTGAAGCTCCGCCTGTTTCGGGCTTCAGCCAAGGCAAGCACGGATGAATCAGTGGTTGGTGGATGGGGGTGGTGGATGGTTCCTAAGAGGGTGCAAAGTGATTGGGCAATGGATACGCATTGATATGACTAGCAAAAAAGCTATCATGGGATCCAACAACTAACAATAGGTGTACGTAACGAATAATTGGTGCTCTATGTTTTTTGACTTAAAAAGATTGACTCTGGAAATATCAACAATTCTATGAGTCCTTTGAGAGAGAGCTTTCGTGCGAGATCTGTGAGCAGTTTCGCTTCAGGATTGTGATGCAAGGTTCCATTACCCTGATTTCCATTGGATGGATGGATGGATGGATGGATGGACGGACGGACGGACGGACGGACGAGGGATGGATGGTTGGATAGGTAAGTAGGTACGTAGGTAGATAGAGAAATAGGTAGATAGGTAGATAGGTAGAAAGGCAGATAGATAGATAATCCTTGTTGACAAACATCTTTGACAATAAACTTCGTATCAACCCCGAGCACTTAGTGATTCGGCGAACGGCTCCAGAGAATAACACCTGTGGTTCCTTTTGCTGATGGAGCTTCGAGGCATACTCACATAGGTGGCTCATGGTTGTTCGTTGTTGAACTAAACGGCTGTTGGGTCAATGGTTAGCGAGAATGGTTGGCTCATGATTGATCACCCTGAACTTCGTTCAAAGTGGCGTGCCTTGTCGGCTTCCGTCTGCACCAGGTGTGCATCTCCAGCCTTTTGATCTTCCTAGGGCTGCGGCTGGGACATGTCCCGCCCAGCACCTGAGACCTATCAAGCGAGGACCCCCCCCAGCAGTAAGGAGCGTTGCCGCATGGTGGAAGGGAACGACTATGACCCGTGAGTGCTGGCAACAGCAACAACAACAACAACAACAACAACAACAACAACAACAACAACCACAACAACCACAACAACCACAACAACCACAACAACAACGACAACGACAACGACAACGACAACGACCACGACAACGACAGCAATACCAGCCGTGCCAAGGGATGTGACCGACTCATGGGACTTTGCCAACCTGGATGCACCAATCTTTCCGAAGGTCAATCTTGTGATCCACAGTCGCAACTAGGCTTGTAAGCGTGATGATCCGACTCAGAATCTTCGACCAGGTACAGTAGCCAGGTACTGGATTCTCACCGGTGAACCTTCGATACATTGGATGAATGATAAGAGCTGCTATTGCAACGGGAGGTTCCCAATCAGAATCCATACTGATCATTAACCATCATTTACCATCATTATTTACACTTCTTAACCATCATCAACCAGTGTATGAGCTATGACACAACAGCTCTGAACCCCGCAGAGCAGGCATCCTCCTTCTTCGACAAGGCAGTCTTGGCAGCGACCACTGCCTGACGCGGTACTTGGTACTTCATCACCAGTCCTGACTATGGAAATACAATCTGCTACAAGGTGGGCGCCTTCCACCTGTAAGTTGATTGAGAAGCCATATGATTGTAGTTATATCAGCGAAAACTGGTAGAGACTGGTAGTTACCCTGGCTATGAACAGGTACATCAAGTTGGTGTCTTCACACAAAGGCCTCTCCGATGGTGTCCGGTGCAAAGAAATCAGCAGAAGGAGGCAGGCACAACATATGTAGGGGTTAAGGGGTGTCTCGATCCTCAAAATCCTAGGCGATGATTTATGTAGATAGTGGCCAGTTCTTATTGTGCAGGTGAGATATATGTAATAGAACAGTATATGTCTGTGTGTGTGTATGTCCGTGTCTGCGTGTGAGTGTGCGCGTGCATGTACAGTCAAAAATAGGTCTCAATAATAGCAGCACATCATTTCGAATGTTGCTGCAGCATGTCCGCTCATTCAAGGCGTTTGTAGCAAGAACAACTATCCAACTTTCCACCTACAAAGAATTGGCACTCAGCAAGTACCAAGTGGCTGTGGGTCAGTTCATCCTGTAGCCCTGTTTCCCCCATCATTCACCAGGCTGTTCCCCCCCTATGATTGTTGGTTGATACTGACCCATAGCCAACTGACAGTCAGCAAGTACCTGGCATGCGTTGCGGAGTGCCATGGTATCCGCACACCTGGGAGCAGATGTTCAATTCCTGGTTCTTCTTCTCGAGGTCCTCATCAGCCTCCTGGATGTGCCGTTGCACTTGTCCCTAAGCTTCCACGAAGAACTTGCCGACTAGTCATCAACTGACTGTTGGCTATGAACTTATACATATATATATATATATACATATTCATATAAATCCTAATCAACTAGACACCAGTAAGACATCCCAAAATCATCACGGAGTGCAAAGTCCAGCTTGCCACGAATAAATACCCCATTTGGGTGACATTTAGCCTCAACCTGTTGGAGTGCTACAGGCAGTGCTCACGTTTTTAAAAAATTACTTGCTTCATACGTCTTTGCTAAGCATCAAGGTAGTTTCCAGACTAGTGTCTGGACATAAAAGGAGCTTTTGTCATCCAGTCATCTTGTTCAAACATGGTTGGTTGTTGGGTTCCCTTGAAAATCTACTTTTGATGGCGTAGGTTCCATTGTACCGCCAGCCATGTTACAGGACAAGCACCTGGTCTCGTGTCCTTCAAGTGCTCTTGAGCCTTTGAGATCGCTTGCAGCAACTCGTCCTTGTCGCTGGGAGAACAAGGCATAGCGAACCGCCATAAGGGATTATAGGTGATTTGACATGGTTTCACAAGGTATAGTTGTTATTAGGGGATAATAAGCAACAATACCACCAGTATTGGTGTTTCTCAAGCGGGTTAACAGGGGATGATAGGCAACAAATACACCAAAGGATGGTGGTTTCTAAAAATCGATAGGGGACCCCCCAGCTATCATCCAGTTTATTCACCATGTATAATACTAAAGCAACCCTCGCTTTGGGGGTCCCCTATTTTGAGAAACACTCATAAGGAAACACGGGACTTTTTGATCAACAGAAACTGGCAAATAAAGTAATATGGCGAAGTAGGTAGATGAGGATCCTTTTTTTTACCATGTAGATGCATGCATTTTGTGCACATGTAGCTATCGGATGATCTGTAAATAGTTAAGCTGGAATTATTCAAGCTGAAAAATGAAGTTTTAGCTATTGAAGTTCAGGATTGAAGATAGCTACTTCACAAGCTGAGAAATGTCAACAGTTGAGAATTGTCACCAGTACTTCGTTGGCAGCTCGACAGCAGAAATTGGCCGAACTTGCACTTCACTAAGCCACACAACGGGAGATCAGGCCGTGGGAAACCGAGTCGTAGTTCCACTCCAAGTGTTCAATCACTAGCTCTGGATTCCAGAGATCAATGAAGAATCACAGAATCAAACCTGTAAGTGGACAGTGTGATGTGTACTCTGCGGCCAAGTACTCTGGCTGCCTTGCAAATCGACTGCAAACAGGTCTTGAAAATTGTGACAGTATCAAAAGTTTCATGCTAAAAGATTGTTTGCCGATATAGCCTGCCAAAGTTGGATGATAGCTTCACAGACTTCTGGACTTCTGTCAAACCTCCTCACTTCCAAATCGTTGAGAGGCAGCTGGTGGCCCTTGGGGGTTCCATAGCCATGGTGGTACTCCAACTCCCAAGCTGTCGTCATTGGTGTAGCTGGTTCTGCCATTGATCAACTGATGGAGCGATGCCCCCGAGTCAGCTCGGTACAGATAACACATTGCGGGTTTGCCTATTGCGGCTTCATCCATGGAAATTGATCCATCATTAGTTGGAATTTCCGTGAACAATTCCAACTAACGATGGATCAATTCCAATGGTTCATGGTTACTAATGATGGATCCAACTATATAATTCCATGGTTCATCATTAGTTGGAATTGATCACGGAAACTCCACCAGGCCATGGCCAGTTGATGTCGTCCTTGGAGTCATTGATGCTCTGGACCTTCGCCTTCTCGCTTTCCACGGCCTGGCGTTGGGGACTAGTTCCAGCGACCAAGGCCGAGGACCTTCCCAAGCCCACACCCAAAGCCACCAACGAGCGGCTGTGAGAACTTCCAACTTCCCAGAAATGATGGTTTTAATGGTTAGTAATATAGTAAACCATCATTTCTAGTTGGGAGAAATGGCTGTGAGAACTTCCAACTTTCCCATTGTTGGGATTCGAATGGTTAGTAATATAGTAAAATACCCAACAATAATGGTTAGACAACTACACTATATGGTCGTTTCTCAAGCCACAGGGGTACCCCCCAATTATCTAGTTAGTTAGTAACCACTTATCGAAATAAACCATCCATTTTGGGGTACCTATTGTTCAGAAATCAAGATATGTTTGATGCGGATCATAATATGGATTTAGTGGATAATGGTAGTTGTGACTATATTCTTCGTGGACCGTCACTTGGTGGTAAGTTACAACATTATGTGAAGGTTCTGCTGTGACATCAATAAGGGTCTTGGGGAAAAAGTTTGTCCATAACTCCAGTTCGCTTGTCGGGAAAATGCTAATCTCAGTCTGTGCACTGTGCCAAGAGGCAGGTTGGGAAACCGAGGAAAGCAGACGACAAACGACGGGTGCCAACCAATGCTCATGAACCAGTGGCAAGGGCGGACCTGGTGGCTCTTATGGCACGCTGTAGACACACCCGAGTGGCACTGTTCCAGGACCTGGTCAGCTGTGTACTATGTACCATCCGAAAGCAACAACCAACCAGGCAAGCAATCAATCAACCATCAATCCATCAACCAATCAATCAATCAACCAATCAATCAACCAACCCAGCTCTGGTTTGACTCTTGACCCCATCCATTCAAACTGACTTCATCCACCAGTTAACTGGTCATGATCAGAAGCCTCGTTCAGGCTCTTCTCCACGGAAGACACCACCTGACGCGTTGGTTGACGGTGGGAACGGTTGCAGCTTGCGCGAACCGCGAAGCACCGTCAACCAAGAATTGTAGGCAGCAGTGATTCGCCAACAATTCTGCCTCAGAGATTGGATGCTCAAGATCTGAAAGGCTTGTAAAAACTAAATGTTCCATTGTGGTTGGTTTCAACCTCTAGACATTTTAAATCTTCCATCATGAATTTGATAGATTTTGTGGATGCATTGGATAGCTGGGGAAACCCGTATGGTAAGTGTGGGCTTAGTTTGGGATGAATTTTCCTTGGCTTCTGTGATTTGAAAAGCATCAGTGAGCTAGTCCAAAGAAAGGAGGGGCTACAATGGCAGCTGATCCCCACGTAGTAGCCTATTCGGCTACAATAGCTACATTAAACAAGCTAGTTATATCAATCATAAGTGGCAGTAATTGGAACTTGTCCTAGGTCTAAACCGCTTTAGCTGACTAGGGGGCCCTACCTCGTAGGCTTATATCTTCACGAACCTAATACAAAGCAGCTTGTGATTGTTGGCCAGAACTCCCCGACGGCACCAACTAATAAGAAACAGCTCCAGGGCTGCACCCACCTCTTCGAAAATCTTCACGGCCAGAGTTTGCACCTCCTGTCGAGCTGGCGCTGGTGCAAGGCCACACAAGGCCGGCCTTTTTGAGGTCTGATCTTCTGTCGCGTCTATGCATATAAAGATGAATGGATCCGCTTGTGAAGAGTTGCTTAGATCAGACTAGAATACGCTAGATCAGATCAGTGCAGATAGTGACTTAGGTCTTGGATCAAGAGGATTAGGCAGAGATAGATAGATAGATGGATGGATAGATAGATAGATCGATAGATAGATAGATAGATCGATAGATAGATAGATCGATGGATGGATGGATAGGTAGGTAGGTGGGTAGGTAGGTTGGTAGGTAGATCGATAGATTGATAGATAGAGAAGTAGATACATAAATAGCTAGTTGGGTGGTTAGGTAGGTAGGTAGATCGATAGAGACATAGGATCTGATACAGTTGATCTGTAGATTTCGGAAGCACAAATGCCAGCAGTCCCTGGGAAAGACTCCGGTTGCACTCCTCGCGCTCGTCGCTTGGGACGCACAAGCTGTGCCTAGGACGACAACCGGCGTCTGATGGATCTCCACAGTGCAGCTGGGGTGGTTACCCCGCGAGTTCCCCTCGGGCTGTACCCCGAAAGCTGCGACTTGGAAATCTGGTGCGGGATTTTGTCTGCTAGGGCCGTAGAATACAACTGGAATAGAGAGAGCAATCTCGACTTGTTGGCCGTGTGAACGTGTTTTTCCTCGCAACCGTTGGCGGGTGGCTAAACGATCCTAGCTGACAATTGCCCTCCGGCAATTTAGCAGAATCGAAACCCAGAAAACTTGCTTTCTAAATATGAATTGCATTGTCATGCTGAATTACCAGAGTAGTGATGCTTGGAATCATACTTGATCATGTTAAATTATGATTCATGGCATTTCATGGCCAACAATAGGGCTTCATGACAATAGAGAAAACATCCTTGCTTGTGACCAATGACTAATGGAGCACAATTACCATTTTATCACGGCTCATTTGGATACTTTATGCAGTTGTTTGGATTCTTGAAGCCTCCATCTGTTGGTTTGGCCTAGCTATGAGCTTAAAGCAAAGTAAGATGGCTAAACAGCTATGGTCTTCATCAGGTTGTGGCTAGTGTGAGTGAAAGATGTGGTCTTGGGATGGTCGGAAGACACCGAAATGCACTCTTAAACTAGACATGGAAAGCCAATGTGTCCATATTCAAAGGATACATCATGTGCATCCATGGCTTCGACATGAGAAAGGATCATTTGGAATCGATCAACCAACATGTTGTGGCTGCGGATGGAGATAGTACTACTACCAGCACCACAACACAACACCAACAACACCTGCCAACACCACACTATTGAGCTCCAGCGATCAACGAAGTCACCAGCTCCAACTGGGTCTCCCAACGGCAGCATAGCGATGATCATCTTCTTGCAGTCCTGGGGCCGCCCACGGCCGGTCCCCTCAACCCCTCAACGCGACTGAGCACCGGGTTGAGTCAGCTTCAGTAGAGTTGAGTCTTTGGGCCCTGCTAGGTCGATTCAAAGTTCCGCCATGGTGTGGTCAAGTTGCGCACTGACAAATGACCAGAATTGTCAACCCCAAAATGAATGGGTTTTCAACAAACGTTGCCCTGCGTATGGTTTAAGACCTTTTTGCCAGCCAATGATGTGTGGAATCACTTTTAGGGCTCTCTTCCCCATTCAACAACAAAAGAAAGACTAATCCTTCAACGCTATGCCTGGCTGCAGACAATATAGTGACTCGTTACGCATACACTCACCCAAGACACAATCGTCTTGCATGTTTTAATCATTTTTGTGAATAGGTATATTCTATGCGTGTATATTGAGGTATATCATATATTCATTTGTATACGTATGTTAAAGGCTATGCCTAATGTCTGGATGGAAAGACAAGTAGGCAAACAAATGGACTGGCAGGCAAACAAACAAGTAGACAAATGAATGCCAGCACATTTATCTGTACATGCACAGGTATCTTGGTATACTGGGTAAAAATGTCATATACCCACATGTACATTGATACAAGGGAATCACATGTGTGCATGTGCTGACATGCTCGGAAATGATGGGCCATTCTTTGAGTCCTTGCTGGGTGGCTACCCACATCCACTCAGTCCATTGATCCTGGGGAGTTTCTGATCAACCTGGGGCAAAACCCGTATTGGGTGGCTGGATGACCATCTCATTTGGGAAGTGCTTCGCAACCATCCCTTGCAAAACCTGTTGGGAAGGGTACTAACCATGTTGATTCAACCACCACACAGCTGCTGGTTCCTCGGGCAAATGGTTTGCCTCCGGCTGCTGCAAAACCTGCGCCACGGCAGGGCAGCAAAAAGTAGGGGTGAATGGTAAACATCCCGAGAAACTGTGTATCACAAACATCCCAAGTAGATCAATTATCAATCACTATCAATTGTTGTTATCAATGCTTACCAATCAATATCCACTGAGTGCTGAAGGCTGCAGCCGGTGACATGTGTGAAGAAAAATTCCCTGTTCTTGGTGATCTCCCAGTTTGGTTGGGAATCTCCTATGTTTGTTGGCTGACAACCTATGCTGCTAGGAAATTACGGTACCAATTGAGATCACCCATGGGATATCGGATATCATCAGAGATCTCCTTGGCATTTTTTGATATCAAGCTGCATTCCAGCGACGCCCAAGCGATCGTTTCTGCTGCTTCCGACCAGACCATTTCTGCTTTAGCTCTTTTGGATGTTACCCTGCAAAGCGGTGTTAGCATGTAAAGCGGCGAGTTCGAACCCCTTTCACTTGCCATGAAAGAGGGCATTTCGAATGCAGATCTTCAAAAAACTAGATACTTATCAAGCTAATCTGATGTTGTTTACTAATACCCAACCCACCATCCATCCAACCCACCATCCAACCAGCCAACCAGCCAGGTTCCTATTTCCATGGCTCAGTCCTTTCCAACCCACCGCCGTGCCTCCACCATTTGCTTGAAGGCAGCCTGGGCGACGTGGCTGGCCATACGAACATGAGAATCACCTGTAGCAGTGAATGAACAACAATGAACAATAAGGGTTGATCAATGTGAATCATGGTTCACACTGGTCAGTCACGGTGAAACCACTGGCTCATACTGGTTCATCTACCACGATATCCTGACTGCAGCTGCCAGGCTGCTTGACGAGCCACGGGTTTGTTTGGCAGACCAAACAGCTGGTGGGAAAAGGAGATGATGGATGATACCCCCTGGCGATGTACCATGATTGGGCGAGCCCTGTCTAGGGAAGCCACATATCAAAAAAATGTTATGGCTGGTAAGGCACAAATGTGTGCAAGTATACATCTACGAACATCTTCCTTATATGATGCATGTGTCACAGCATGTGTATACATATATCAATATAAATACAGATATGTGCGCGCATGTGGATGCAGCTCGTTAGTTCTCACGGGCCAAAACGTTAAAGAAAGACTCTGAAATCCATTGAAGTCCTACAAGCTCACACGCAGGCGACATCGCTTCACCGAAAGCGGACTAGTTCAGAAGCCTTGCGGAGCCCTCCGGAAAAATACCACGACATCCACTTCAACCGCCCCCTTTCAGGTGATGGTTGTGCAACTTGATTGATTCACCACCACGGCTGAACAGATACTAGCAATGTTAGCGATTTTGTATACAATTAACAAGTTCATCACCAACTTCTTACAAAACCATAAACCACAAAATCCTATGGTTACATGACTAGTTACATGAATTACCATGGTTGCATGAACCATAAACCATGAACTACTAGCAATGGTTACTTCATCAGCCATAATCCAGTCATTAGTAACCATACTGGTGCATTCGCTCCTCACCATGGCCCGGCCGGCCTGGGTCACGCCATGCTTCTTCAGCACAGGGGCAGCCTTCTTGTGCGCGGGCTCCTCCACGTGCGCAGACCTTGGCTGATCCTCCCGATAGTTCACAGTGCGTCAGGGTTCAGCGGCTTGAAACTGCGTCACTGATACGATGTTCAACGATTGTTTCAACATCTCAAAGTTCTTCGATTCCAAACAAATGCCCCAATTTTTTGATCCGTCAAATTCTATGTCCAAACATGTGCCCATGTCCGAGTCCACCAACGGAGCCGCTCGAATCACTCGTGACATCTCCGTAGCCACTTCTGGGATAC
>VSDK01013179.1:562178-611254 GCA_009767595.1 Symbiodinium kawagutii
GTTCAGCAGCTTGAAACTGCGTCACTGATACGATGTTCAACGATTGTTTCAACATCTCAAAGTTCTTCGATTCCAAACAAATGCCCCAATTTTTTGATCCGTCAAATTCTATGTCCAAACATGTGCCCATGTCCGAGTCCACCAACGGAGCCGCTCGAATCACTCGTGACATCTCCGTAGCCACTTCTGGGATGCCCGGCACGGCCTGGCGCTTTCCGTTGCCTGAGCCACGAGGGCGAAGAACGGTGGTTGAACCGACCACGAGGACGAGGTGGAACCACCATCTACAAACCAGCAACGGTTAAGTAGCAATAATTGGTGATTAAGCTGTTTTATTAAGGCCACTTATGATCTAGTGATTGGCTTACATTCAAGGCCACTTATGGTTGCCGCACATGAACTTGGGATCTAGTAGAGATATAACAGCTATAGTGATGGTAAATAATCGCTAATGATGTTGTGTAATCATGCTTGATACTGCTTGATCATGGTCAGTGATTGATATAGTTGATGATGCCCATTAAGAACTGCTACTGCATATGAAAATGGATTGATGTTCACGAAAAAATGGACAGCACTGATATGGTTCCTGCTAATGGTCCATGCATGGTTGGCACAACCACCATTGATGGCTCACCGTGGTTGATAGCCCCTCGTTAAGGATGGCCGCCTTTCCCCATGACTACAGCTATCCCAACAAGCAACTGCTTACTTTGACATTCTGCGACTCCCAGCTCCATCCATACCTGCAGAAATAACAAGCACCAGCAGTAGCAACTGAGTACAGATTTCCAAGCAACCATGATTCATGAGTAAACAAAAGTGGTTCCAGGTCAATGGATAATCATTGTTCATGAACAACCTTGGTTTGATTCGCCAACCAACCAAGCAACTGGTTCATCAACCCTTGATGAATTGCCACTTTTGAAGCGTTCATCTGGATCCTTCCAGTATGTTCCTTCACCATCGACCATTGCAATTCTGGTTACAAAACTCATCATCAAAACACATGCACTCTGGAGCTCAGCAGAGACTCAGATCCAACCAGTACAAATGTAGAATTCTTTCCCCTGACCAGAAGCGGAGGAGCAAACTTTTACTTCTTGGTCAGTTCTACCTGGTTGGCATCAGCCCTAGCAACCACTGGTTGGAGACGTCCTGGCCAAGACACGAGCAGGTGCCATGATGATGAGCGAGGAGTTATGCGGAGGTCAGGAGTAACGTTTCAGCCAAATGCTGCGCTGCGCAGCCGGCAGAGGTGGATTGCATGCGTAGAAAACTCTGGGGAGTGTGGCCATGTAAGAAAGAACAGCTTTGCGACAGCATCCACAAATATAGAGAATATGTTTTCTATATGATCTTCAGTACATTCCATGGCATGACATTACATCACTTTATAAACAAACATATAGATGTATTGTACTATATGATGCAATCATGTGTATGTATATGTATACACCGCATATAACATCATCGATCGTACATTATATATTCATGCATACATACACACAGTCAGATCTTCCGATACATATAACATTATATGAGAGTATATATGCAATGCAGGATATATATATATATATCATAACACACATGTATTCAGTCAGATCTTCTGTTTGATCCCCATGGTCAGGACAGCGATCGGAGATCAAGCCACAGCCTCACTGCAAGGGCAAGTGCGCGATCAGAGTCTGACAATCATTTCCCTAAATCTCTGGGTGAATGATTCCTTGACCCAAATATGTTTACTATGTTGGGAAGGACTTGAATTTAACATAACAACCAACTGTTTATCAAATTATCATATTCCTTTGGTTCTCATCTCCTCACCCGGAATTCTACAACATGTCAGGCGGCGGTGATTGAATCCGCCACCCAAGTCATCATGGTCAGCAGTGGCCCATGGCCACCAACCCCAACGGCCAACACCAACTGTTGCCCCAAAAAATAGCCAAGTGCATCAGCTCCCAAGGCCAAGAGCACGATGGACCAAGTGAATGGGTTTAACACCAGGTGTAATGATGATCGCAGCAGCCCTTCTTACCCAGCATTTTTGATGGTGAATAAAGGTTAATTGTGCTTAATGGTGGTCAATGATTGGAATAATCACCAACAAGAATGGCAAAACAATCAAATATGGGTACGTCAAACACTAGATGATGAATGAAAACACAAGTGCTTACATCATTGCTGATCATTCTTGGCGATTTATTCATCAAACTTTGGTACCAAGAATGGTACAAATCTATGCCACAGGACACCCAGCGGAGACCCACCATGGGAGTACCCAGTTTAGCGCACATTTTCGTTCGCCATTCTCCCTCTTTACGATGAGAACTTGGATTCGGTGCTAAGAAAATCTGAGCAGAATCCAAAAACGCAGTGTGGATTTGTTTTGCTACTTGATGCCATATTCCCATACTTGACAATTATCATCCGGGAGAAAACGAGCCTCCTAAAGATAGTCAAGCAACAAGGGACAATTCATACTGGGTGCAACTACACTCTGTAAGTACATGATAAGGAAGTTTCTCCGCAGACAAGAATCAGATAGATCTGTAAAACATACAAATTCAGAAGGAAATGGAGGTATTAAAAACTTGCAATCAAGGTCGGACAAGCAATCCTCCGTCACTATTGACAGAGAGTCGTCCCAGTTTGGGGGCGATGATTGATTCTCAGCCATACCTATCAATGTATCGGATCTGTTTGAAGGCCATTGTCATCTCCCAAACTTTTTTGAGAATTTCTCCTTTGCACACATATGACCTACTATAAACCCTGAGTCTTGACATTCTGTGGAAACATATCCCATCACAAAGTGGAGCCAGTCCCCTATGAGTTGTGACTTGCGGGGGGGTGCAAATACAAACACTACATATTCTTGCTCAGAAAGGATTCCCATAGTAAACCCATGCAAATCGCCAGTGAATGGATGGATTCTACCAAAGAGCAACGACAAGAGCAACAGGAACCATACTTTGCAATAGCAATCATAGGGCTGTGGGCTCCTGTGGTAAACATCCCATATCTTCGTATTCGTTGGTTGGTATTGACCCATCTGCTTGGTTCATCCCTGCCAGTTTTGCCGTTGACTTCTACCGTTCACCGTTGACCATCCAAGTTCTTTGTCAAGTGCGGGCAGCTCTTATCTCTTCACACAGGTGGCGGCCACGCAGGATTTTGGTGGAAGAGGCCCAAGGCCGCCACGGGGAAGATGCCACAGGAACAGTGGCAATTTCTAGTGGTTTTAATGATTTGTAGGGGTTTTAATGATGTCTCAAAGATCATCTGAACTTAAGCGATAGCAATGCTTGATTGTCCTCCCCAGCATTTCTGGGGATCGCACCCACCCCGCCACGAAAACCTGCTCTTCTACAAGGCTTTTCGCCAACTTTCTCGTTGTCAGTGCCCTGAGCAGGGAACTTGGATGATGTCAGCTGTGGCGAACAAAGTTAACCTTGGTTAACCCTGGTGGTCTAGCATTGGCAAAACCCTTGAACATCAAAAAATGACCAACTAGTTTGTTGTGACGTCCCCCAAACTTGCATCAGGTGATGAATGGCAAATATTGGTTAGGCTAGTCATCAACGATTAACAAATAGCTGTCCGTGGGTTCACAAGGTTGCCAAATTGCTACACCATGGCTAGCTAGCCATTTCATGGCTGACTATAGCTAGTTCATGGTGAGTTGTAAGTAAGGGAAATGATGAGGGAAAGAAAATGCAGATTGGCCATCAGAAACCATTCCTAGCTAAGCTGATGAAAGATCAGCATCTTCTTCTGGGGATGGAAGGTTGATCATTGCGAGTTGAAAAACACCAGTGCAGTCACCACACACGTTCAGAGAAGGTGAGAAGCTATGGACGGTCCAATGTGTTCACTGCATGCTTTTCCTTTTCAGGCCTTTCCGCAGTTTTCTGGCAGTTTTCTGGCTGATCCATGAATCCTGTGGGTTGTTTCTACAGGTTAGGCTTTTTGGCATCTGCTCTTAGGGCAAAACCACTGCCTCTGAAGATTGTTGTTTGTTTTTCTTGCCTATTCACTTTTATGATCAACTGCGACTAACTACCCACGACTTGTCATTGAGCATTGTTGACCATGACCACATCGAGGCCCAGCTTCGCTCTGCCTCAGCCTCGAAAGTTGTCTTTGATGTGCTGAGCAATCCTTGGCAGCTGTGAAGTGCGCGGAAGTGATTTTGCCAAACGAAACACCCAACAACATGGGCGTTTCTCAACCCCATGGGAAAATCCCAAAATGGACGGTTTACTCTGAAAAATGACAAATATTGGGGATGATTTGGGGGTACCCCTATTTTGAGAGACACCCACATTACGATTGGCAATGAATAGGAGTGGTTGATATTGCAGGCAACAATAACAAACAATAGCAACAGTAAATCATGGGCTAGTGTGGTCAAAAAAGAAAGGTCATAAACCAAAATAACTATATAACAACAGTCAGCCGATATTGTCGAACAAAGAAACATTCTCGGGTGTTGATAGCCAAAGAGAAACAACCGAAAAGATATTTGCAAGGTTGGTGAAGCAATCTATACTAGCGAATGGTCAGTTGTAGGCATTACCAAGCACAAGTTGAATGACTAGCAACTTGGAGATCCCATTTCAGGACCATGCCACCAGTTGGGATAGAAGTCATGGGTCAACTGACGCAAGGATCGAGATGATGGGGCGGGGTCAAGGCTGCCAGTCGTTCAGTACCGTTTCTCCCACGGCTTCATCTGCGCTGGCGAGGGTCTCTTTGCTGGTTGGGAAGTCGAACATCAGGGTGGACGGCATGGGCACTCCTCGGAACTCCTGGCACGAAACGACCGAGACTGCGCTTCCCTAACATGTGCCGTCAGGAAACCCAACGGTCTCCGGTAGGGCTACACCAAACAATGCTCAGGTGCCGAAATCTTGGGGTGTCCACAATCAGCAACCGCTGCAAATGCTTCAGACTCCCTTCTCAGCACCATGAAACGTCAACCAGCAGCCGCGAACCATGCTTCGGGGTGGATAATCATGGCCTTCTTAAGGTGAACCATTTTTCCTAATGAATGGGGCTTAATCCATAAGGACTTAAACTGGTCAATGCTTTCTATGAGCTAGGCCTTTTGTTGTCCTCAGGTACCCCCAACGGACCTTCGTAAGCGTATTCTGGAACTCTACAGATGCCAAGGAATCCAAGCCTGGCGACCGCTAGGACGGCGCCAAGAAGATGGCAGGAAAATGTTCGCGACAAGAACCTAAGTAATGAGCAACCACAATAACACACAAAAATGTTTACAGGTCTACAGTTTATTATTCTCACTATTGTCATTATTGTTACTATTCTTATTGTTATGAATTATGGTTTACTTTCAAAGAATTGTCCCGCCACAGTAAACCATAGTACTGAAATATTCAGGGGAAATTGCCATCAAGCAATCTTGATTGGTTTAGGACGATCAAGGTTGTTTGATAGTGATTCGTCGTCATCGCAGAATGATGAACAGCGGATGATAATGATCCAAAAACGGGGCATGATGGTGGTGCCATGATCATCAATTGCACATGTCATACTGACCTGCATGAATTAAATAGTCCAAGTAAAGATGCCAAGATCAGCATCTTTGTACAAAATATTTTTGGGCAGCCCCTGGCCAAGCGGTCAATTTTGTTTGCCAAAGACCCAAAAACACACTCATGTGCCCAAAATGAACGGAAGAAGTGTCTGGCTGCTGCCAGCTGTACTGCTTGGCATGTGCCCTTTCCCCATGTCATTGGCCTCAAGGCTTCGATGCCCCAAGCAAGCAGTAATGTCCCCAGTGTTCCTGCTAGGGCCATGATTCCGTGACAACTTCATGACTAACACCCAACGAATGGTCATCTACTTCACGGAAATTTATCATAAACCAATGGTTTTGGGGTGCCACTATGGCTTGGCACATTCCTATTTCTTGAAAATCATCACCATGGGAACAACCATGGCTATTCTCTGTCTATCTGATGTTCGTTCTCCAGTTGTGCATTCTACCTCTGGCTTTTTAATAATGGCTGTCCACTCACTGGGAAGTATACACGAAAGCTAGGTATGTAAACACGATGTGGCGTATACGAAGCAGTTCGTACCAATGGCATAACCACTGGTAACCAATGTGTACAACATTGGTAATCACCAACCAAGAACTGTCGAAGAAGCAGCATCTGGTTGCTCAACTGGCTGTGGGGTCAATCCCCTGCAAATACTCATTTTTGGTATGAACCCATGCTTGGATGCGCAGCCAGGGTTAGTTCACCGTGGTTCCTTGCACCCAGGTAGCTGAACTAACCCCGAACCAACCGGTTTGGAAAGTGGCAACTAATAACCCCTATAACTATGGAGTTATAACCCCTATAGCTATTATAGCTACAGTTGATAACTATAGGTAGATAACTGTAATAGTTATAGGGAGTGCAACTATGGTTATAGGTCATGCCATGGTTGATAACTATAAAAGTTATACTCCCAAACTAACCATGGCACGTCCCGGACGTAGCCACCTGCATCCATCAAGGCTGCATCCATTTCCAACTCATCTGAACCGATCAGTGACATTGCGATGTCTTGGACCTGGCTCGCCAGGCGAGTGGCGAGTTGTGGTTTCGAACCGCCGGAGAACTGCAGCTAACCAGGGTTACACGGCAATGTCAAAAGACCGCACCGAAATTGATACATCTTCTTTAGATGTATCTTTACATAGATTAATTATATAGACTACATATATACATATTTACATATTTATATATATATATATACACCTATATACATGGGTATATATAGATACATATATACATATATAGACATAGATATATAGATATATATATATATACATAGATATATACATAGATATATAGATACATATATATATATATATGTGCGTATCTTTTTGTAGATGTAGATAAAGATGTGGGTATTTGCGTTGGCCAAGCGAAACTAGCAGAGCTCTTTCAGCTCTCCAAATCGTACGACAATGCTCTGCCCCAAGTGTTCGGATCGGCAAAGCTCAGGGTCACACTGAGTCAAGCTTTGGGTGGCCGACCAGACATTGTCAACCGATAACCAGCCAAACATGCCCAGGCATCCATGATGGTTTGATGGTGGTTTGATGGTGGTTTGATGGTGGTTTGATGGTGGTTTGATGATGGTTTGATGGTGGTTTGATGGTGGTTTGATGATGGTTTGATGGTGGTTTGATGGTAGTTTGATGGTAGTTTATAGGGGTTACAGCCAACAATAATATTTATGATGATAGGGATAATCACCAACAATACTGGTTTTACAGCATATCCAACTGTGCCTGTATACATACTTCGATATGTGTGTGTGGTCGTGAGTGAAATATAGAAAAAAAATGAAATAGAATACATGTGGAAATAAATCAGTATATACACAGGTAGGTGAATGAAGAAATCAATAAATCAATCAATAAATCAGATGCACACAGGGGTCATGCAGATATGTTTTGCACCTGTCGTATCATGCAGTCTCAACCGGTCTCTATGTTCCCATAGCAAATTATGACCCCAGAGGCAGCCTCCCAGAGTGCTCAACGACAGGGGCACTTTCACAAACAATGAGCGCTGTCAAGCATTGCTTTCTTCATGGACCTGTTAATCTATCTACCTTTTTGCCTATCCTCCTGTTTATCTAACCATTCAACTCACTATTGGCATCCATTCTAAGTGCTGCTAGGACTTTGAAAATCATCATCCTCGTAATGATCATCGTCATGGAACGCCTTGGTGGTGTTCCAACAAAATCTTTGAAAACCGCTGATCTCCAAAATTCACCACCATAACACCATCAAACATATCAAACATATCATTTCTCATGATGATTTCCATGATTTGACACCACTATTTACACCTCATTTCATGGCGAAAAAAATCCCGGGCTCCTCTGGGTGCTCCACAGGTGGCCTCCGGCGTGGCCTCCCCTGGGCTCCCGCGCCGTTTCTTCGATCTGCTTCAGCGTCGGCCCACCCGACGCTTTGGGCGCCGGCGCCGCGGCGGAAGGCCCCGAGGGTCCCGAGGGTGGCGCCATGGCCATGGGCGGCTGACCTGGCGGTTGTGAGGGTCAGATGTAGGGATTGAGGGCCGTGGTATTAACAGTGAATTTTAGTGATTTATAGGGAATGGTATTGAGGATTAACAGTAGTGAATTGTATGATCAGGATGGTCAGATGTAGTGCATTGTCGGGAATTCATGGTGGTATTGATAGTGATATTAACAGCGATTGTAGTGATTGTAGTGACTATTAACAGTGGTCATGTAGTGAAGTTAATGATGTGATGGAAGTGAATTATAGTGAATTATGAAGAAAACATGGTGACTTCAATGGCTATAAAATGATAGTGATACATGGTGGTGATGGTTCGTTGCTCAAATGGCCATGATGAGTACATAGTGGTGGTTTATTAGGTGGCTATAGTGGCTAAACTGTGGGAAATGATGATCAATAACAGGCATAAGACAATAACAGGATTACAACAATGGTAACAGAATGACATGTATGGAACAATAATGACAAGGATGACATCTATGGTATACAAATGACAAGAACATGTGTATGTATTTATGGACTAATCATTGAACATGTGCATGTGATAACAAACGGGTACACATTGTGGAAGCAATGGACTATGGGAATGTAGGGATCAAAATCATTCCCTTCACAACAACTCAAATCGTAGAAGTTGCTCATCCGAGTTGATGCCGTTGGACACAACCCTGCAGAACCAATTCGGTGATTGAAGCTCGAGATCCCCTCATCGACGGTGCTGGGTTCTTTCCACACTGGCCACGTATCGACCTATCAGAATCATTTCTATTTCGGAAGCCAACGAACAAGCAAGACAAGGTTTCTGACATCTCTGATAAACTGCTGAGGGTTTGTACTTCAGTTGTTTCCTTGTTCTGACCCATCCTTGTAATGGTGTACAACGAGCAACCAACCAATCACTTAACCAAACAATCCATCAACCAACCAGCATTCTTAGCATATCCCTCCTCTTGTTGGCCAAGAACCGGTCAGCTTTTTCAAATGCCCAGCAACGATACTGCTTCTATCCAGCGATTCTTTCTGCTTGTTAACAGCTCTTATCATGATGTGACCAATGAAAATGGCCTTTATAACCACTATTATTGGTTACAAACCTTCTATGAATGACTACTACCATTCAAATCAATGCTTAAAACCACTCAAATCATGGTTCTAACCATGAAAACCTCTGGTTATCAGAAGTTATCACCACTTAAAGCCACTTATAACCACTAAATCCATGATCATAAACCACTCAAATTCTGCTTATGATCTCCTCATCCCATGGCGTCATCTCCTGTCACGTCTCGTGCCCAAGCGCACGGTGGCCTGGGCCAGGTCCAGGCCCTCGACCTCCGATGCCGCCAGAGCCGTACCTGGCCATGTCCGGTGGTGCTTAACGACCACCAACAATGCTTAAGGAACAATAGCAATATACCATTTGTGAGTGGTTGGTAGGTAGGCGGGTAGGTTGGTAGCCAGGTAGGCAGGTAGCCAGGTAGGTAGGTAGGCTGGTTGGTTAGTTGGTTGGTTGGTTGGTTGGTTGGTTGGCTGCTTCAACACCATTCGGAACCTTTGATAGCAGAACTGTGAGGAGCTCAGCAAGCGCCAGGGCACATCTGCGACTCGGAGGGCATCATGACCAGTGGAGGGGCCTTGAGCCGATTCGAAGCTGGGTAGATCTCTTGTCTGTTGCATGTGTACAAAGATGTAGGTATGAAAGGATCTTGCACATTTGCGTATCTATCTTTCTATCTGTCTATCTACCTGCCTAACACCTGCCTACACGCGAGCATCTGTGTGCTCAAAATGAAGCGTTTCACCAGTCCTCCGGATGGGTGCCCGCACAGAATCAAGGCCGCGCTCTTCATCCTCCTTCTGCTGTCGCAAATAGTCGCCATCGATGATCTCACGGGCTTGCTCCTGCGCAGTACCAGCGGTCGGAACCGCCGCATGACTGGTTCTTAGTGGGGGACTACCATTTTTGGAGTTGATAACTATGCGATATTTGGGGTAAGTCTCAGTCATATTTAGGCTCACAAACTGCCACTTCACATGGCTGATCCACCCATAGATGATAGCAGGTTGATTAAGTCTGCTTCTCCATTGAAAGTGGCCAGTATGATTTGGGAATGACATCTTCAAAAGTTGAAGTCTTGACATGGATTCTACGCAAATTGCGCGTTTCTCTAAAAAAAAATGCCAACCCCAACACTGACGGTTTCTGCTCTACGAAACATGCTATCTTCTGTCCCTCGTTGAGGGTACCCCCGTAGTTGCGTGTCCCACCTTACCATCGGAAGACGTTGGTCCCACAAGTAAGCTGGCCTAGGTGCTACTCCTCCTTCCTGTCGGAAAGCAAAAAAAAAGTTGGTTCGAAATCGGTTCACCTTTTTGAGCGAAAAGAATGGGTTTCATCCTGTCGAATCGGGGCTCAAAAATGAGTTTTCTCCTGGGACTCTTAGGAAAATCCATCTTAGCCGACGCGCACCAGCAACCAGGGGGTATGAATCCCATTGAATCCCCATGCTATGCCTCTGACTGAAACGGCTCCGCCTTTGCACCGCAGCAATGGGTTTTGATATCTATTGGCCCATTTAGCAATAGTCATTGTCCTCAATACCAAAAAACTGGCCTCCTGTCTACATCCATCAGTTTGGCTTCGAACACCAAGCTGAACACATGGCCAACCTTCCCGGACAACCGCTCCATGCCCTGCTCATTGCCGACTTCTTCAAAGAGTTCACGCGATTTGATGGCGTTCTGCAGCGGATGCGCTGGGGCAACGTATGGAAGTTCCTATGGTCCCTTGCGGCCACCGTGTCTGGGCACACCTCCAACTGTCACACCATCGATGGTTCAGCAAATCATGTGCAAACACAAGCACGTCGAAATGTGGTTCGACTTCCAGGAGCATAGCGATCTTATCTTACAAATATGGAGAGCCCTCCCAATGTTGTGATTTACAGCAATTTACGCCTTTGTTTTTTTGCTCAGATGCCATATTGGCCCAGGGGAAGGGGGTGTTATAGCAAAAAGAAGACAGGCCACCAAAAAAAAGCTGAATATTCCCAGAGCACGAAACTGTTTGAAACGTGAACCGGATCTTTACATAGGTCACTTTTGAGTGACCAGGGCATGGGCTGCTCTTGGGGGATGATGAATACCATCTCATACCTACACATCTATATATGTCCATCGATACACATGTGTTCTGTATATACCTACACCTGCAGCCAGTGCCTCCTTGGCTTTGTCGTCCTCGCCATCGCAGATGCAAATCTGAGCCTGTCGCTTGGCCATGGACCCAAGACTCACCCCGTCATAGGATCAGTATACCCCAGCCATGGCAGATGAAAGCTGCTGAAGTTTGGATGCCACCATCCTGAGCACATTGTATGCACAAACCCCAGGAAATTGCTTACTAGGTATATTGCGAAACCAAGAGGGGAATGACCAATGAAACCATTCGTTGTGACATGGGACCAGGGATGCTAACGCACCAATCCGCAACCTTTTGTCGATTAGTTCACTCCAGTTTCCAAGCATGGTTCGTATGGATTTCGCATCAACCAGGCACGGACCACAACTTCAGACTCGATCACCACCAGTTACGCTGCTTAACTTGCTCGACGTTGGGAAGAAACCTCCGTTGTCCAGGGAATAATAGTGCAGTTTGCAGCAACAACAAAGGGCAACAACCACAATAACAACACCAAGCACAACGGCCGCAACAACCGCAGCAACAGCAGAAGCAAGAACACCGGTCGGATCCAATTCGGTTTTTCTACACGTGTCAAGTTCATAATACTCTGAAATAAAACTGTCTAAAACCACCGAAAGATGTCCAACATTGTTTTTAGAAGAACTCCAATTCAAAACTTGAATTATAAAATGAAAAATCTGTTGAAACTCTGAAAAAAGGCAACCAGCAGGGCCTAAGGGAGCGAGCGCCGCTGTGCCTTCAACAACCACAACGATGCTTCTTCCATGCCTCAGCCGCTAGCAACGGGGAAACATCGACTCGTCTCGGAGATCCCAGAAATGGTAGGAAAATCGACCCGGGAAACCCTTACAGTTAGAGTTCTGGACGCTGGGTGTGTGTTATCCAGTTTTTTCTGTTTTATTGCATATCTTGAATTATTTTTGGTAAGTTTATTATGTTCTCCCTAGGCATGCTTCTAGGTTCTATACAAAGATAATATGGGAAGAGAAAAACAAATCCAAAGAAGTCGAGGATATCATTGCAATGGAATGATGAATTGGATGAACTCAATGTAGTTGAAATCTTTGTATTGCAAAATCAGTGAGAGACAAATCTTAACAACATGTGCAAGAGAACTGCAAAGGCAATTTTTTTCGGAGCCCCTCGACTGCCCACAATGCTCTTTTCTCCAAAAGTGACTTGACTCGGTCACCTGTCATGGCTGCTTGGGAGCTTCGTGTTTTGCAAGAAGAAGAAACAATAATCTTGTAAGTAGGCAATAATTCTATCATTGTGCCATCCTGGCAACAAAACACACACAAGTATAGGGTCACTTTCTGGATAATTGGTGGTTACCGACGCAGTTACAACCAGAATAAACCATATAAAAACGATAGGAAACCATAGAAAACCCCTATAATTGCTGGTTGAAACAAGATTTTCGTGCAGATTTTACCATCAACCAATCCAGTGGTATTCCAAGGAAAAACATAAAAGAATTGCCCTCCTTTACTGACCCCAACCGCAAATAGGACTAACCAAAGCAACACAGGCCATCAGGTCATCAGCCATCCCCGCCATTCTGACAGCTTGCGCTGGCTGGTCTTCTGCGCAATCTCCAAGGACTCTTCAACCAAGGGGCCAGCCTCACATGGAATGGCCGGGATGAGATTGAATATGGTACACTCCTGGAAACAAGTCATGGTTTTAGCAATACTCAGAGCCACTCGTTCAAGTTCTGGCTTCGGCCAACCGAGAAGAAATCTGAACAGAGTGTTTTTCTACCAGGTTGTTACCTAGACTTTGAAACTAAACCGACTCACCAAATCAGATCTTACTACCTGCCCGAGTTACGGGTATAGAATTCAAACTGTATTTGTTTCACACTTATTTGGCACCATCCTTACTTTGGCGCGCCAGAAGAAGAATAAGCCATGCTAATGATGATTGAAATATATGATAATTAGTGAATGTGAATACTACAGGTCAACCCTGCTTATCCACCATTTTTTATAATTGCTCACAATGGGTGATAAGCAGCAAAAATCAACAATCAACAGGAGATACCAAGAATGATCAATGATGGGAGATCCAGTTCTGAAGCAAAAACGACTACAATTGATGGTGAATCACCCGCTATAAAGCTGGTTAAACTCACAATGGTTTATAGCTTTATGGATCTCCCATTGGTGCAGAATCTTGTGAGGCTTTGGTTTTCTGTGAATGCACGATGCGCACGCAAAGTGAATCTTCTGAAGCTTGGGGTTACCCACATCATTCTGGGATAGGACTATGTCCATTTGACGGTTCAGCTGCGGCCAAAACGACTTTCAAAAGATCCGAAAACATCATCAAAAATGGCAGCAGCAGCAGCAGCAACAATTACCAACAACCAACAACAACGACAACAACAACAACAACAACAACAACAACAACAAACCAGGCTACAAAACATCAACAAAAGTCTTCCGGAAAAAGTCTTCCACCCGTTGGCTCCAACCAGTGCCCAGCAGTTACCGCACCTCCCAGTGTCTGAAGCACATGATCCTGGTCTTGGCCACCACCTCCAGACTCGTCCCCATGCGAAAGCATCAAGGGTAAACTGGAAAACTGGATATAGACATATAGATATGATATACATGTTTACAAACGATGTTAACATCTATTGATATGTGTATATATATATATATATATGTATTCATCTGTGTATTTATTCATAATCACCCTTGTTGCTTACAGCATCTGGACAACAAAGAGGCCGACAGGGTCAAAGAAGACTTGGCCGACACCAACACTTTAAACCCACGTCAACTGTTGCAACTACCCTACATTTCGGGCATACACCCTTTGCAGACAGAGTCATACAGTTGGTACCTTCAAATCCTGTTGGTGATCATGTTTGTTTGTTAACAACTACTATCCCGAGTTAATTTCACACTGATATGGAGAGCCACCGATCGTGGATGAGGTTTCCATTTCCAATGGTGGTTCGTAGCTCTTTGAAGGGAATAAACTGAATACACAAAGATCAGCAGCTGGAGGGTGATCAGAAAGGATTTCTGCACGACGAACCGGCAATGATTGGTAACAATGGTCAATAAACTAAGCAACAACCGGCAATGTGCTGTTGTTGTCAATGTCACTCAGAACCAGCAATGATTAGCAATTGTTTCTGCTCAACATGCATTCTCTGGTCATTGTTGGGGTCCATGAAACGTCGATGACCAGTAACAGTTGGGATCAACAATCGCCCCTGTCAATCGTTGGGGTCAAGAGTGGGATTCCAACCTTGCAATATGAAACTCCCTCGAAGTATGATAAGCTGGTTGATGGTAAGCTGGTTGTTGATTGTTGGTGATGGTTAGTCACTGGATGTGGCTATTTCAATCTGGTTAATCCGATCATTTCCTTAGAAAGCCAAAAGAGGAAATCATCACCCAGTACTGCTGGTTGATCAGGGGGCTTTGTTCGTTTATTGGCAAGCTTGGGAATACTGCTCAGCTTCGGTCTACTTGGGAACGAAGAATGATACACCAGGGGTCAGGCATTAATAGCTGAGGTACTGATGATTGCTATCCTTGAGCATGGAATGTTCCAATCTTTTGAGTCGGATAACGATGACAATCTTCGGCAACAAAACATCCAAATATCGCCAAACTGCTCAACATCCCGCTTTCTTCAAGCCTTCCCATCTGCCAACCTTGGCGCTGTCTCCTTTGCGCCAGGTTGATGGGTTGATGACCACCAGCAGCAGCTGCAGCAGCACCACCACCACCACCCGCAGCATCGCCCACCTGCATGGAGTGCATCATCAGCACCTCATCATCCGCATCCCGAGCCAAGCGCAAGGACTCGTCCGCGGCCTCGGAGGCCTGGCACTGATGATTTTGCTGTACAGAGTGGTACCCCCCAGGGATCGCTAACTTCGGTTGGTTCACGTTTGGGTGACTTATTAGCCACTTTTTTAGAGCCCCAGTGAACCATAAGATAGCCCCAGTTATAGAAGATAGAACTATACTGGCTGAGGGCTTGCAAACCAACTTATAACTAGAGGGGTACCACTCTGTAATAATACTCAATTGTTGAGTGGTTGATTAATCAACTGATTGGTGGCTAATAATGGCTGATTGGTTGATTGATTAGTGATCACATGATCGGTCAATTGGCTGGCTAATGGTTACCCATAGGGGATAATTAATAACCAACAAGACTCCACAACTGTCCAATCCGAAGATTAGACAAGAACAGGGCTACTGCAAAGTTTTACTGACAGCAGTTCAAAGCTAGAGATTCACCTTGGGATACTCATAAGACAGAAAATCTCACTCCAAAGAAACCAAAATCCCATCAGAGAGAAACCTATCATTGAACTGCAGGATTTATCTGGCTCTGGGACTTCGAACACAGGATTTGCTGTAGATTGAGAACGTCTATGCAGCAATCCATATATCTGCACCATAACCAAAAACACGTGGGTTCACTCTCGCTAGCAGATGCAGATCGACCATCAGATGACCAGGGCTCCCACGGGGCTCCCACAGGGCCACCTACCTCCTTCCCCAACCGCTGCAACCGACAGCACCTTGGTGCAAATCTCTGGAAGCGGTTGATCCGGCTTGAAGTCCTGCCATTCATCCAGTGCACCCCACCCCTCAGTGTCCAACTTCTGACCGTTCAATCACTAAGTATCATCACCTTGGCTATCATCACCATTGGGAACTAGAACCACTTTTTTCCACAATTCTCGCCTATTAACCGTTAATCACCTTAGTTATCATCCACCATTGGGAACTAGAACCACTTTTTTCCACAATTCTCGCCTATTGACCGTTATTCAGAAGTTATTCACAAACACATATACTAAACCCTGATTAACCATTATTACTATCCACCATGATTATCCATCATGATTATCCATCATGATTATCCATCACTATTATCCACCACTATCATCCACTTGTCACTCTGCACCATTATTATCCACCATATGATGTTCCACCTATGTTTAACCCTTCTTACTAGGATCTTCTTTAATAAATCAAGATTTACCATCACTATCCACCATTATCCACCTATTGACCATCACTATCCACCAGACTGTTCCCACCTTTCTAAGCGGTTTCCCCGCCTCAGCCAGGCTTTGTGCCATGCCGAACAACGCTTCAGCTTCCGCCCAGGCCATGAAGGCCTGGCGCTGAGAGCAGATGTGGCAACCTGCTGACCTTGGGAGGACCTTGGGGCGCTGCTTCATTCATGGCGAATGAATCCGAGTCTCCCAGCAATCAAATCGCCAATCTTAGGATATCTTCGGATTTTTGTCCTAAGATTGGCGATTTGATTGCTGGGAGACTCGGATTTTGATCAATTCTCGGCGGGAAACCCTGCTTGGGGAGTTGATTTTGTTGACAGCCCTGCAGTTGGCACCACATCCACTGCTGCTCGCACCCAGCGGCCGCCTCCTGTCGGAAACAGGCAGCCTCAGGAGGGAGGAGTTTCCAAACCGAGGATTGGTGCTGCGGGTTCGGTTAGTCTCATAACTATGGGAATAACAACCCCAAGTACTGACATCTTAGTAGTCCTCTCAAAGAATGGAACTTACTCATAACAAGAACTTGCCCAAAACACAGCGCAGCGAAAGTTCTAGGTCTTGCTTTGTACAGAACAATCAGTGCTGAGACCAGAAGACTGCACCAGTTTCAGGTGTTGTTCCAGTCCTTTAGACTGCTATTGATAATTCACAATAGTATCTAGTGGTAACAACAAAAGTAGTTAGTAACGATTATTATGCTCTTCTTATTACTGATTATGTTAACACGATAGGGCGTTACTAACACTATATACATACTATGTGGGTGTTCCTCCTTATAGCGGACCCCCAAGTCATCCAGTATAAACGGTCTATAGTAATAAACCATCCATTTCAGGGGGTTCTCAATGGGTTGAGAAACCACCATATAGTAGCTATTTAACCATGAGTTTGTTAGTGATCATCAACCACTTATAGCCCTTCTTAATAAACCCTACTTCACCACAACCCCTAAGTCAACCATAGAAAATCCAATGGAAATAAGCCCCATCAACCCTATGTTTCAAGGATCCCCTACTTGGGTGTGCACCTGGAGTTCCTTGTTTATAAGCGCTATAAGGCAGCTGAGCTAACCCCTAGAAACCATGGGAATTGTGACCACTTACGAGCCATGGGGGTGCGCATCCACGGAATAAACCCCCAGCACCGACGCCGGTTCAACATCCCCAGCGGTGCCTCATTGAAGATCTGCCGCGCTCGTTTCGCACAGGTGGCCGACTTGGCGAAGTCACCCTGCGCAGCGGGTCATTGTGGGGACATCAACTGGGGTAACCGGTGGGGGTTGATGGCTATACCCAATAGGTGGTTAGTATTGAGTGATGTTAGTAACAATAGGTGGTTAGCAATTGTTAGTATCACCACTATAACCAGCAATAAATACAACTAATAGGTGGTTATACTAGCAAATGCTGATTATTCTAACCAGCAAGTAGTTCATTGTCACCAGAAATAGGTGGAGTTCATGGCTACAACCAGTGAAGTTCATGGCAAGTAATGGATTGTAATCAGCAATAAAGAACCACAGGTGGGGTACAACCAGTATCTGGGTCCAAAATCAATGGCCCTGGCATGCGGGCCCTTGGCATGTGATGTCGAACCAGGTTTAGGCATGACTCAACTAACCACCTGGTGGCCCAACTTGGAACCATGAGCTGCCATGGCATTTGGAGACCTGAGACAACAGCAAATTTCGAAGCAAAATGTCACATGCACGCGATTCTGCTAGATCATCCTCACTCAGTGAAGTGCTCAATATGATTTATGGAGCGAAACAATTCAAGTTTCCCTCTTGTGACTTGATCATGCTACTGTAGACAATTAGAGCCATTGCCAGTTCTAAAAGGCAAGTCATGATGTACCACCAATATGAACATAGCTATTCTCGTGATCCCCAACTGCAATGTGACAGCGTTTTGCCAGCTGCAAATATATGTGTGGCATGCTTGTGTCCCCGTGCCCTTGTGAGAAGCTGTCACACCAACAGGATCAGGATCCACTAGTTCATGGGCCATTGGCAAAGAAACCCTGATCAGAAGGAGCATGAGCCTGCAGGAATGTAGTCCAAATCAAACCATGTACCAGCAAGTATTTGTCTGACACAGAATAGCATTTGCATACTCATCCTCAGCTATCACTGCCAGGTTCGGTACAAAATGACATTGCCGCTTGGGGATTGGGCCCACTGGCCCTGCCCAACTACATTCAGATGTGGCAAGGAGATCGAATCGCTCACCAATGGTAGTCCCATGGTGCCCCCCTTGGTTCAGCGCTGTACCACCCGCATGCCACCACGCTGCAGACGGCTCAGGTCCCACCCTGGTCATGTGCAAACTCGAGAGATGGTCCAGGGACTGGCCTTCGCCTGAGTTTGATGTGGAGCAAATTCCAAACAAGTCAGGATTTTGGGAAATATGGAGTGCGAGTACGATTCAAATGGCAATTCCAAATGTTCAAAAGATTGGGAAGTATTAAGTATTATATAGGTAAATATTTGGGTGAATCAGTTCATGTTATTCAAAACAACAACTATCAGGAAATTGAATTACACTAGTATTTCCATATACACATACACACTTACATGTACAGCTACTACATGCGCAGATACAGATCAGTACACCGGTACACAAAAAAATTATCTACAGACAGCATCTCTGCTGAAGCAAGAGTTGTGGCTAACATTTGAGTCTATGAATTGGTTTCACCAGGGACGATTTGACCAACTGTGTTGCAGCAATGTCACCAACCATTGCTATCAACTTTAGTTATGGACCTCTGTCATCAACTATTGTTGATCGATCTTATCAACCCGTTGTCATCAACTTCGGTGTATATAGCGTCTCCGAAAAATGCCACTGGTCACCACTATCAGCCATGATGAATCATCATCAGCCATTGTCAAGCCTTGACACTCATGAATGCTTATCAATCATTGTTTATGATTGGCAACCACCATCATCAATAGTACCGACACATGTACCAAACTGAATTGGATAGTTGTACTTACCTTCTCGATCTGGTACGCTAGAACACAATGGCAAATAATACATACTGCCGTCGTGCATGCATAGGATCGATGTAATGCTCAAAAATCCACGTGTTTTCCGCGCACAAGAAAAAAAACACCATCAAAACATCACTGGTACAGCTGATGAAAACAACTCGTGAACTCAGTTGCTGCGCACAGCTTCATCCGTTGAATGGCTGAAAGACCATCGCAAACAGTCAAAGATTGGTTCCATCCATAGTGGTTATTGGAATATTAACTATCACAAACCATTGTTGACAAGCCTTTCACCATCATGAATCACGAAAAAAGAACAAAGCAGAAAATCACTTGTAAAGCATCATTTGGATTGTTAGATCCCTATCTCTAGTATTAACCATCATCAACCATCCTCAACCATCATCATAATCCATCATCATCGACCATCATTAGCCATCTGTAACGAAAGTTAACCATCAACAATCAACCAACTATCACCAGCCACCACTCTACAAACAGAAAAAGCAACAAACGACCCTTGGCCGCATGTCATCACCACCGATTGGCTGGGACAGCGGAGCACCAGGCACCCCACCGATGAGCAACTTCTGACTGGCGAAGATGTCACGGGCCTTGTGGGCAACCTTCATGGCCTGGCGATACAGAACCAGCAACGAGGTAATGGCAATGAGTGGTGAATCAATGGCACGAAGTGGGGCTTTCCGCAGTAGTGAGTGGTTAATTCATGGTTCATGAATGGTCAATTAGGGGTTAGTTAGTGGTTACTTAATGGGAAGTAATGCTTATGTGAGTGGTGGAAATTTATGGCTTATGGCCTATGGCAAGTGGTTTGCTGATGGTATTCAATGATTCAATTGTGAAAAATTATGGTTGAGTCATGGTAGTTATTGGGAATTGTAGATAGGTAATGGTATTTAATGGTGATGGTGAACTTATCGAAATTGATTGTACTTGATGATGGTTGATAACAACCGATGCTTTCTTACAGTTCATGATGATGGTGAGATGATTGGTCATTGATTGATGGTTAATGCTGATGTGTCAGGCGGTAATTTCCCTTCCGTAAACTGGAGGGGTTACACCTGCTTGACATACAACAAAAAGACATTGTTTGCTTCCAGATTAGCTTATCAAACGGTAATGGTTAACACAGTAATGGCTTATTTTATGATGCTTTGAGTCAATGGCTTTGATGGCTACGATATCAAAATATCTTGGCATAGCACACTGAATGAAATGCCAATCATATGAATCATGGTTTCAATGATAGTTTCAATTTTTGTTTCAATGATTGTTTCAATGGTGCTTGCTGGTTCGTATCAATGGCTTGTGATCTTTACACCGAGATCGAGACCCCCATGGTCTAACAATTAACAAGTGAAATCTTAAACCTGCAGCGTGTACTGCTGTAGGTCCAGCCTTTGAATACACCATCAAAAGACCTTGCTGGGTGTATACTACATAGACATTTTGTGTCCAAGTCGGTGCGCCTCATTGCTTGTGGATTCGGTTGGTTCGTCTGCTTGAACGATTGTGAGACTGTGCCTGTACTTATGCATGCTATGGATGCATTGATGCGCGCATGCACGGGCCGAATGTTTATGATGCGGCCAGCAATGGCTCATGTCGAACC
Source organism: Symbiodinium kawagutii (assembly GCA_009767595.1). NCBI lineage: Eukaryota > Dinophyceae > Suessiales > Symbiodiniaceae > Symbiodinium > Symbiodinium kawagutii. The sequence goes on from VSDK01013179.1 coordinate 583,172, forward strand.
TGCTGATGGCAGTGCCAGGATCTGAGTTGTTCGGAACTGGCTTCCCCTATTCCCCTTTATGAACAGACCCGCGGTGACTCAATGTGTCATGGCGGAGATTGAACAAGGTCGGTAAAGTGGCCAAGTGCTGTACCCATTGAAACGTGCGACAAATCAAACGTCAAGTGATATAGAGATAAGTAGAAATCATTGTCAATCCATGAAATCCTTCCACAAATCGTATGGTTTCATCAAAGATCATTCATGATGAAAACCCTCAGCTTTCGTCCCCAGAGCTTAGCCGGAGCTGCAATCGCGTGCTGCACCCCCAGCCAGTGCCCCCGGTCGCTGCGCATGCTCTGGTGCCTCATCAAAGTCTCCCATCTTCGTCAAGCCAGAGCAGTGGTTGATCCACGCTAAGCCCTGGTGGCGCTCCAGCGGATTGGTCAGTGGACCCCAAAAATTGGTCCTTGTAATTCAGAGGAGACTTCGCTGTCAAGCAAACACAACCAGCTATGACTCGACAAGGCGGAGCAAAGATACCACATCATTGAGCGATTTTTTTCCAGGGAACCATCCCCATTTGTGGGTTGATAAACCTGAGAAATTCTCCACTTGCTGCTGGCCTTGCTACTCCTTTGGTTTTTGGATCTTTCCATTGAACCGAGGGTGATCGTCATTATTGTGACAGTCCCAATGGGCAGTAATGTTGAATCAGGACTTATATAATTAGCCCGCTTTATTTGTGTTTATTCACAAGAATCAGTAAGCCCTCAATAACGACCATCGCCACATAATACATGATATCCCACCACTGTTCTTTAAAAAGAATCAGTGATCCCAGCTCGCACAGCTGTAGGTGCCTCCCCCTTCTTGTCGTTCAACGACTCGTAGATGGCAATGGCCCTGTTAGTGTCCTGACATGGGGCGGTCACGGAGAGGCCAGCTTCTGTCTGGCCTAGCTTCTTCAAATTGCCATCACACACACCTGAAAAATCTGATGCAGTTGATGACCATGTTATTCTAATGATCATCAAGGTGGGTGAGCGGCATCGTGTTCCTTCCATATGGTTGGTTCTGGTAGAAATTGATGGAAGATCAGGAAGAACTTCCACCACCACCAACCCAACACTCGCGGTGATGGCAACCAGCAACTCTTCGGGTCACAAATTCATCGGCCGTTCCTCCAAGGCTTGCTGTGGATGCTCCAGGCACAAGTGGGCCATGACCATGGTGCTCAGTGTCGTGGCCTCAGTTGATCTTCCAACGATCGCGTAAAACAGTGGCTTGCCACTCGTCTATCACATTGGAGAAAAGCAACTCTTCTAAGCTTCAGCAGTACACCATCAGTCGTGGTTTCAGATCCTAGCAAATCCTAAAACTATCAGATGTGGTTCTTTGATGCTGCTCACATGCCATCCCCTGACATTCCTTTCCTGTCAATATGTCAACATGCTTCACATGTTTTCCCAGTGCTGAGAGCCACCAGGTTGAACCGTTCAGCTGAGCACTGGACCTGAGACGGGGCCTGCCCTGGGGGTCCCGGCCATTTCCACCTGGCAGTTGATCTTCTCGAAGAGATGGAAGGCGTTCTTGGCGTGCTGCAGCCTCGTGGTGGCTGGCAGCTGGTGGCTAGCCACGGTGATGTCAGAAGCCGACGAAACGCTGCAACTGAGTAGCGCATCGTCGTACTTCTGCCCCTGGAGATAGAAGTTGGCTTGCTCTGCAGCCATGGTGGCCTGTGGGCGTAGGTTCTGCACCTTCCTGCTATGCAGGGTGCCATAGGCAACCCCAAAGATGGTTGGTTTATTGCCTATAAATGGTTGATAAGCTGGATGATTTGGGGATACCCCATTTTGAGAAACCCCCATATGCTGAAATGGATCATTGTCCATGAACCTTCTATCACTAGTGAGTTTCTCAGCAGCTGAGAACAAAACAACTTAAATCACGTGCGGGTGGTTCACAAGGGGAAGCCAAGGTACATCGCTGGCGTTTGAAGCACCTCACATGTGGATCAAGATATACATGGGGAGTCCAAGAGCTCGAAAGGTCGGCTTCAGTACTGTTCTATGTTCGATATACGCAGCTGTCAGCTATCATACGTGTGAGCTATCACGCATTAATTTGGAATACCTCGATACTCAGACACCAGGCTTCTTGGATCATTGCATATAGAATGAGAGAGAAAGGTTAAACAGTGCATATCCGGGTGTTTCTCAAAATAGAGGTACAATACCCCCAAATCATCCAATATTAACCATTTGTAGTAACCCAACCATGTTTGGGGTCCCTTATGGCTTGAGAAGCCACCATGTCAACGACCAACCATCAATGACCAATGACATGCGCTGGCTCAACTGGACAACCACCTGCTGCGATGGCGGAAGCCGCTTCGCGCCTCGTACTTCCTCAGCTGTTTTTCCTGGCGAAGCGTCACAGACTCGTCAACCAGTCATGGAGTTCTCATCGCCACTTGGACTTCCCATGGAGCCCTGTGGACCCCGTAGGATTCCGGTCATCATTGGGGTTGTTGATGGGAAAATCTGTTGCAAAGCCTTTTTTTTACCTCCAATTGTAGGAGGTTCCCAAGTCGATTTTCCCATCCACCATTTCTGACCAGTCATTATCCCAAATCTTGCTGCATTCACGAGCCCCACATATCAACTTTCTTTTACACCCACCTAGCTAGAGTTGGATCGACCATCAAGCCGCAAGCCAGCCATCTCCAGCAAACGGAGGGCACAACAACTTCACATCACAGTGCCACATTCATTCACCGCATTCTTTTCAACCACACCAATCTCAAAACATAAAAAATTACCCAACAAAGCCTAACCCCAACCCCCAACCCCAGCCCTGGCGCCTTCATCTGCGTCTGCTTGGCCTTGCGCGCCGCCTCCTTCAGCAGCTCCGCCGCCTTGGTGGCCTCGCCCTCCGCCATCAGCACCTCCGCCGTGGCGTCCAAGGCGCCGCAGATCCCAACCAGGTCCTTGGCCTCCTCGAAGAGCGCCATGCGACGGTTCACCTCACAGGAACCCATGGAACCCGCTGGGAGGTGTTACGAGGAGGTCATCACTGATGGCCACCCATGATGGCAACCCATGGCATTGGGAGGTCATCCAGATCTGACATCCAGAGGTCTGGTGGAAGAAAAATGATGCGTGGAATCCTGGCTACCGAAGGTTGCCAGTTCACGAAGGCCATGTTTGTCAGGCGGTCATCCAGAAGCCATGATGTTTCACTTCCATCGGAGGTTTTCAGTTGCCGACGCCATATCTTCAAATGGAAAATCTCCAATTTTTCAGATGCTTGACCCTTTCGGAACTGGTGATTTACCAGCCCAGCTATGTTGGATCCCCCTTCCCCGCGTGTCATCCCTGCCGTTCCACTGCAACCGCAGTGGCCCCAGGCAGTGGCCGTGTCCAAGGCACCAGTTTTCTGGCTTCCTTCACTTTCTTCCCACGCAGCAGCGCCTCCAACAGGGGCGTGACCGCGCCAGCAATCTGGTGATGGCACCCAAGCTCGTTTCAGGATCTCGAAAAATAGTTCACACCAATATATCCCTTGGTATCCTGCCATGTAATCCCTGGTTTAGCCATGGTTGTCTTCTTGCAATGACCCCCCTAATCCATCCATTTCCCAAGGCCACAAGGCTTGGTGCACCAGCCCTAGCTTCACCGGGACGGCCTTGACTAAAGTTCGCAGCGCCACACCCTGCCAAATGGAGAGCTTCAGGCCTGGCACCGGGGGCCCGTGAATCATCCATGGTGAAGAATGGTAGTGGTAGATCCACAGCACCTTCAACCGCCATTGGGGATAAATCACCAGCTGTTGAGCAGGTAAATCAATGGATCTACTAAATTCCATGGCATCCTGATCATGTCCAGAATTCACCAGTGACCCTGTAAGCTTTGTCATGGTTGATACTGCTTGATGGCTAGTGCTTGTAGTGGGGCTAATGAGAAACCCAGAACCCAGCACAACATGGGCGTTTCCTGGGTGGTGGAGTACCTCCGAAGCTTGCTGCTGTGGAATCCCAGCCACTTATTTCTCCAATGCTTTGGCGCCGGCTACATGAGAAATGTGGGCAGCCTGTAGGTACCACAGCAAACAAGCTTGTCAAGTTGGGAAACTCGTTGTCATACACTTTAGACCTAATATCCCCAATCTACGAACCCACATCCTCAACCGCCAACAACCCCGAAAGGTATGCGTGTCCCTTTCCTCCGCCCAATCCCTGACAACCAACTTCTGAGGCAAATTGTCTCGAAAGTTGAAACATTGCTGCATCTCACAGACTGCTTTCACCGAATTGATGTGTTTCCCTCTAACGTCATCATCTTCCGATGCTGTCGGTACGCACCATTGATGGATATCTCCTCATCCTGGAAGATTTACATACGTTCATAGTACTACTGTATGCAAACATTCCAAAATTCCATGCAGAAACGTATCCAGATCTTTGCCCAACCTTCCCATGGAAACCTCGCCTATGAAAATCTTGAGCGCTTCTTCACCGCTCTTTCGGCCTTCCTTGTACTGCCCCAATTGCAACTGAAGCCGCGCCAGGAACTCTAACTCCAAGCCTTCCTGGTACCACGAGTTGAGAATGCGACAGGTTAAGAGTGGAACTCATTTTACAACCAATAATGGTTGAGAATAGTTGTTGGCAATAGTAGTTGACAATGATAGTTGACAATTAGAAAAAATGATAGTGGACAATGATGATGATAATAGCAATAATAATAATAATAATAATGATAATAATAGTTGACAACGATTGTTGATAGTGGTCAAATTGTTCGTGAAAATTGTTTGTGTCAACAGTTGTTGACAATCATCTTGACAATTTTCATAAATTCATGATTGACCAACAATTTATCTTATATGCATTATGGAGATATTAACAATCACAGTTGGGTTTGGTCGAATAATAATGCCGGATACGTTGTGCTATAACCATCACTCGGAATTCAAGTTGACAGCTTGGCACTTGGGAGCGCTAGGCCGTTACAAGATCCAATCATCAAAGACTTGATGGTTCGAAACTTATTCTTGGTATTTGGGTCACATGGGAGCATCCCCACGTATCGCTGCGCAATCACAATAACTCCAAGGCCAGGATATCAGGGCCAGTGTCCACTTATCGAACTATCCGCAATGCTTGGGAATCAACTTACCGCTATCAATGAGTGGTTTGTAGTGATTATCGACCGTCGTTCACAAGCATTGACCAAACAGTCCCCCGAGTAGTGTCATCTGTTACAACCGGTCGGTTCACCTCTGGTCCTTTTGTTCTGGTCCCAAGGTCGTACCAAGAGGATCATTTCGGCCTGTAATGATTACTTGCTCATGATGCCAAATAATTGCCAATACTGATGAATAGTGGTTGAGACTTGATGCTAATATTGGTTGATGATGGTCATTGATAACAAATTAAGACTTCAGGGGTTTTTTCTGCCGTGCAACCAGCATTGGCAGCCCTGGTTTTCCTCTCAATCTGTGGTGCACAGAAAGCACCAAAGGCTTGACCTATTGCCAGCCATGTCCGCCCAAATGGTGCACAGTCTCCGGTGATGCTTTAGTGATGTGGTCTGACCTATGCCAACTGATGATGATGATGATGATGATGATGATGATGATGATGATGATGATGATGATGATGATGATGATGATGATGATGGATGATGATGATGATGATGATGATGATGATGATGATGATGATGATGATGATGATGATGATGATGATGATGATGATTGCAAATATTGGTCAAACAGTTTCATGCATCAACCTTACCCCTACCCCACCCAGCCCCTACTCACTACCCCTTACCCCTTAGCCCTACCCCCAACCCCAAGCATCAACAACACAAACGACCAGCACGACTGCGTCGCCGATGCTCCTCGAGTCGATAGCCCAGCTCTTGCCAAATGGCTGCAGCTTCCCTGGCACGACTGACAGAGCTACGAAAGTCCTGGTGCGGCAGCAGTTGATTGACCACCATGAATGGTGGAAAAAACATTCTCAGTGGTTGATTAAGTATCATAAGTTGATTGAGTATCTTGAGTTGATTGAGCATCATGAATGGTTGATTGAGCTTGTTCGCCGCTGGATGTGATCATGTCTTGAGGATGACATCGGTAGTTAAGAGTGGGGGCTCTTTTTCGTACCAGCCCCGTTCATGCTCGTTGTCCCAATTTCAACTTCTTCCATTATCAGGTGGCGAAAATGCTGATGTAACTTCACTCCAAATTCTTGAAATCTGTTACAGTCACATTGTTGCTCGACATGACATCTTCCGATTGTATTGGCTATGCAAGTGCTGCCTGACACGTTGTCGACTTGTTTCGTCACTGTCAGATTATGGTAAGCGCTTGAGCACAACTATCATCCAACATTCCTAGTTGATTATTTGTCAGTATTCATGGTGTCAGCAAATCTTTGTCTAATAGTCTAATCACACGTCGTTTTCTGGTGAACCTACTTGAGGGACACACCAATGGTGAATTCAGCGCTAGAATCAAAAGCACGACTAGGATGCCGATAACAAAACATTTCTTTCCGCTACCATGTGTGGTGATATGCATAATCTTTATGTTCATATACATCTCATATATAGTACACTACATGTTTATGTATATATATATATATATTTGTACCACCATTTGTATATCGAATAATCGATCTATCCGTCCACCTACCTGCCTAATGTCTGTCCACTGTCTATCTACTTTGGATTACTATGCATATGTGCATGCATGTCTAGTCTCAAAGGTGGGTGCAAACATATGTGTATATTTCGCACAGTGTTGTGTGTGTGTGTGTCAGGGAAAAGTCTCTATATATATATATATGTATATATATATATATGGGTATACATACATATATATATATGTATATATATATGTATATATATATATATATGTATGTATATATGTATCCATGTATATATATATATATATATCGGTGTTTGCTTCTACTTCTGCTTATACTATATGTATGTGTCTGTGCGTATCCACAACCATTCCCAGTTGTCATGCCAGCTACAAGGACTGAAATCAACATCAACGATCATATCCCAATGTTATCAATGTTTACCGTGAGTTTTTACCCGTTACACCTGAGATTCAAACTGTGCCACGCAACCTGTTGGGACACCACCACGGCTTCCCCAACCCCCACGGCTTCCCCCAGGTCCTCCAGACGCCCCGAGGCCGAGGCCAAGCCATGCAGCGCTCGAGCCTCGCCGCTCCGCGCCAATCCGCTGTCGGCTTCGGCTTCCGCTTCGGTGCCGAAGAGCTCCAGCGCCGACTTCAAGGCTTTCATGGCCCTCCACAGGGGGGGGACGTCATGGCAAGGTCAACCAGGGTCCGCAGGGTGGCAAGGTCCAACCAGCAAGGGTGGTGAACAGGTCAACTCCCCAAGGAATGCAGGTGAAAAATGGAAAGCCTGGGATTTTTTGATGAAACAGGGTTGCCTGAAATTAACGACTGGCCGTGGTGAACAGGTCAGGATTAAGGATGATTAAGGCACGATGAAAAAATTGACGCCAGCAACAACCAGAAGCATCAGACAAGAGCAACAGAATATAAATGACACTACGGATACTGTGCTGATTTTATTCTAAGGACTCCTGGTAATTAATGATGATAAGCATGATTATGATTATGAAGACAAAAGTGATAAAGCACATAAATAAGAAGAACACCCGCAAAAGTAGTGGGTAGAGCAGTACTCCAACTGTCTGGCAACTTGACTGATATATCGCAAGCTAGGTATCCCCAATCTGATTTACTAGTTGAAAACACTGACGGCAGTACTTGGATACTGACCTTACGCTGGCAGATTTTGCATGGTATAGAATCGACCAACACAGGGACGCAAACATGTTCGCCTATGAAATCTCAAATGGACCACAACTATAGTCAACCATTGGATCAATTCAGGTGCGTGGGCAAAGCCATCAAAGCGACTTTAATTCCAAGCATCCAGGCAAATAAAATTTGCTGTCAATTGGTATCCTATAGTGCAAGTAGATATGGAGATATATGCATGAAATATTTGCAGAATCCAAGCTGATGCCTTTGTGTTGCAGCCTTGTTTGCAGCATGAAGGTCATAGCTTAGTCCAAAAACTGTGCTGACCAAAACCCTGAGGTGTCCACTACTAAATGGGCGTTTCTCAAAACAGGGAACCCCCCAAATCATCCAATATCAATCATTTATCGTAATAAACCAGCCTTTTTTGGGGTTCGCTATTTTGGGAAACAAGCAAATCTTTGCAAATCTTCCGGATGGCATTAACCACCCTGGATGGGAGGAGTCCGGGAGGAGTACCTAAATCATGACATTGACAACCCCGGAATATCCACAGACAGCGGCAGGTGCACCGTCAGGCCCTCGAGGATCCCCCCAACTCTGCCTCTGGTAGTGTTTCCGCTGATGAGCCTGGTAGCTGGAATTCTGGCAGCAAACCAATTGCTTATAAGCAGGCAAAAACAATATGTGAAAAAAATCTATGTATCTATTTCATATATATATATATATATGTATGCATGATCAACTCTAATCATAACTACTTATCTTGGAACGTAGATGTCGTGATCATGACTGGCCAAGAAAGACCATAAAGTAAGAAGCCCATGGCTGTTGTGTCTGCAGTCATTGAGATCAGATAAACACAATATGAAACATCCATCACCGTTATGCCCTCGAGTCACCAGAGACCTGCGAAAAACCTACCTGGCAAAGGATGTTCCCTGAAATCTTGAAAAATTGCAAATGGCCAGTCTCTTGACCACTAGCAGGTCCAACTGAACCCTGAAATGCCATGGACCAAAAACATTCTCCTGCAATGTCTATATCCTACCTATTCCTGCCACCATCCCACCGCGCCTTTACCCCTTTCTGTATCAGGGCGGAGGCTACTGCTAAGCTTGCCTGGCCGCTCGCGCCGCAAGCGCTTCTTTAGGCTCGAGCTGGTGAAGTCTTTGGCAGACCAAGGATTTCTTTTGCCACCAAACATCGACCGAACCTTGAAGGTCTGGTTGTTCAGAAGATCTTGTACTTCATTTCTGGAACATCCAAATCCACTCAACTTCACTGGCCAACAAAGCCAAAGTGTGCCTTCCACCCGCAACAGATACCCAGTGGACGAAATGCTATCAGCAAGGAAAAATATCTACCAAACAAACAACCAACAAACCAACCATCCAATCAACCATCCAACCAACCAACCATCCAATCAACCAACCAACCATCCAATCATCCAACCAACCAACCAGGTCTTCCAAATGTTTCGCCAAGGGACGTAGCCCTCCATGACTTTGTCACCCAGATCCTTCTGAATCTGGACAGCCTCTTCGCCCCAGGCTACAGCCTGGAAGTGCAGCGGTGCCAGGGCGAGGGAACGGCACAACTATGGGGGAGTAGAATGGGTTTATAGGGGCTTATCACCCAACTTATGGTTTTATAGGGGATTCTCACCCACAAACTTATGGTTTGATAGGGGATCATGATAGGTTTTTATGGTAGATAGGTTTTATAGTGACTATTCCATAACTATGATTATCACCCACAAACTTATGGTGTCATAAGGGATTATGATCGGCTAATTATGGTTTCTTAAAATGCTGAACTATGGTTTCCATAGAGCATTCTAATGGGTAATAGTAGGAGATAATCACTAAATACTGGCTAAGAAGATTCGTGGATAATCATCAACAAACTTTTGATGAAGCATCTACTATAGGGTGGTTCCTTAAAAGGAGGAGCCCCAAAGGTACGATTCGTGTATGATTAGAAATGGATAATAAGCTGGATGATTTAGGGGTACCCCTATGTCTTGAGAAACTACCATATTTATACTAATAACTATCAATCAGTAATTGTTCAGCATGTTCTTCAAATCACAGAGGAATTCCAAGGACAGAAATGTACTTTGTGCTATGAGTCTTTACTCCCGAAAAAATAATAGAAACTAAAAATGGTTTGTATGCGGAAATGAGTGGCATGTTCAGAACTTTTTGGCCCTTTCCAGGTCAGCCATACAGACCAGCCATTTGCAGCTTAATATTGTTGCTGCTTCGTGAAGCAGTTAGGCATCTCGTGATCCAAGCTGGTCGGTATCCTAAGTGTGAGTTAGCTTGAATCAAATACCGAATCATACCACTTTTTGTTGTTTGTAATTTCATAGTCTTCATGTCAATTAATTACTGTAGGTTGCTAATATCCCCCTTTATTCCGGTCTCGAACTAGCAATTTTAGCTCCTCTCTGGCTCCCGCTTGAAGATTCATGACATTCATCTTGGGTATGCTTCACCTTTGCCCATCTTTATGAGCCATCATTAATATATAAACCTTACTAACCATCACTAAGAACCCATATTATTCGCCATTCCGAATCACTATTGATTGCTGGTGACGTGGTGAACCCTACCATCCCGTGTGTACCATAACGAACAGCGCTCGTTGTTAACAGTCATTCACGATTTCTAAGAACAATTCACAATTTCAATTCACCATAAGGAACCCCATTCACGATTCGTCAAAGCATACATCGCATCGGCATTCACCATTCTCCAGAAATCAGCATTCACCATTGCTCAAGAATGTTCACCATTAGCTATTTCCCCTATTATCAAATATCTTTGCGTACCAGCATTACTTAATCAGATGTCAACCGTCAACCTCTGTTGTCCGTGAGCAACTGTACTACAGTACTAGCCATGAAGCATCCTTACGCACCAGTGTGCACAGCCACCTAATAGGCAAGATAAACCATTCCAAACCCTTGGCTGACCATTCATTATGGAACCATGATTAGACATAGCATCAATCATCATCAACAGAATTACGAACCATTTACCATCCTCAACCACTATTCTCATGGACCAAAATCCATCATCAACTACAACCCATTTACCAAAATAAAAAATCGTAAAACACCGTTGATCATCTTCAATCCTCCGCAACCATCCTCCACCATCCTCAACCATCCCTCACCATCCTACCCTTGGTACCCACCATCCTCAACCATCCCATCCTTCCCCATCGCTACTCGCCGCGGCCTTGGTTCTCAAGTCGCCACGACATCTGAAGGCCGCGATCTCCGCCAGCGACTGCAGCACCAGGGCGCGGCGACGTCGGCTCTCGCGGTCATCGCTGCTCAGCGCAACAAGCGAAGCCTCACCTGGTGGATGATCCCACAGCTGGCGGCCCTGGGTGGTGGCTGGGCTTGGTGGGTTGTACCATGGATGAGTGGTTCCATTCCTTGTTACCTATGTCACTGGCATCATTAGTTGTATCATGAGTCAGTGGCATCATGACTTGCACCTATTATATCAATGGTGTGAATTGGTGATTATACCATTGAGAAACATGTCATAACTCTTTTGAACCCATGTTACCAACCACATTCCTTTTATGGGATGAATAGGTTATCGTTTTTATGACCTGATAGTTCCGTTAGTTGTACCTAGTATGTCAATGGTATCAATAGTTGTATCATTAGAGTAGTTATCAGGTTGTACTGTTGATCAATAGCTGGTATCAATGAATAGGTGATTTTACCATTGATGAATAGGTTTTAACTCTTATAACCAAGGTTAGGTTTACCGCTTAACACTTGTGGGAATCATACAAGTGATTCGGTGGATGGTAGTTCATATTGGATTTCTTACGCGCTTCATATCCATGGTGGATAGTTCAGCCAACTAGTGTTGAGAATTCATAGCGGTCAATTCGTTGTTATGTTACTTGCTGGAGCAGTTTTAGTTGATTCATGGAGAATAATGACATTGCTTTATAAATTGGTGATTAGACATGAGAGAGAACCTGGTCGATAATGGTTGGTGACTGTGAAGCACACTTCATTGGCTGGTCTATTGATGACCAAGAATAGAATGGCTGCTAAAGTTCATTGACTAGTGACCTTACAGTGAATCATAGTCAAAAATCATCGAGAGTGGTTTATCCATGGCGAATGATGATTCATTGATTGGTTGGTATCCATAGCCATATCTACCTCCTAAGGAAAACAAAAATTGATAGTTACAGCTCTTTATGGACCACCCTGAAATCAAGAGCTTGGCTCACAGATTCAACCAACCACCGCCGGCTCGGTCACAATGTCCTCCAGCCATAGTGACTAGACATTCTAGGGGAAACCATCGAAACGGAGCCATTAAGCATCATTGAATCATGTTCATGCATTAGACTTTAGAGTTGGAAGATGAAGATGTCATTGAGGCAAGGATTCCCTACATGGGCAATGATTGCCATTCGTGCAGGCCACTCCAATTGACAGATAGGCGGTAGTGAAAGATGGGTACTTCTGATCAATGGTGGGTCAATGGTGGGTCAATGATGGTTTTACCATAGTGAATGATCAAGCAATACCAAGCATCATTACGGATGTTAAACCAAACTTAAGCTTGGGGGAACATTCGGCAGTAAAGACATGTGGCCGGCCAACGATCAAAGGAGAGAATCTATAATACTATAATATACTCAAGTTGACAAGATTGGCTCGGGATGCTTCCTCTATGATTTGTTTCAAGGTGTGCACTCTGACACATATCCGGAACAGAGTGCTGCATTTGAGCCCTGGTGCGTGCCTTTCCCAGTCCCAGTGCTTCTCACCAAACCACTGGCCTTCAAATCTGAAATGAGTCCAGTGTTCCAAAAGAAATGAGTCCAGGCCCGGTTTTACCATGAAGCAATCCACCAGTTGGTGGTTCCAGGTGATGAAGGATGACATTATCCTAGGTTCAACCAACAGTTTGATCCCACCACTAGCTCCACTCGATCGAACCCACCACTCTTTTCATAGCCGCCACCAGAAATTCTATAACTTCTGCAGCATCTGCATCAAATTTCTCCAATTTCGCCCACGGAATTCATCCCAGAACAACTTAAGGAAACTGCAAGAAACTGCCGAACGGCCTTCGGCTCTGGTGACAGTGCTGTCTCTGACCATGGAGGTGCCCAACCGTTAGTCTTCTTTACATATTTTCCATGATCCCTTTTGATGGGAGAGATATCTGGCCATGGGTCAATATTAACCAACCAATAATGGGGGATAATGACCAGCAACAATAGGGAAAACAATGGTTAATGATGAGGGAGATATATCTTCGACTTAAAATCGATTGTAAATCACCAACCATGCGTTGGTCAAACTGGCGGTGAGCAAATGGATCTCCCATCAACTCGACAATGATGGTTGAAGACGCTTCATCACTGGTGCTTACTGATAATCTTGATCAGAAACTGTTCCTTAATCATGATCAAGCATCGTTTGTGATTGTTATTAACTGTTACTTACTCTTGATGCGTCACAAAGCCAGGAAAACCCTCCCTTGCCGGGAGCTGCAGACCTATCCGTATGGCTTCTGGTCGCGACTCCACGTCTGCTAGAGCAACCTAGGTTGGGTGGCCATGGATATCATGAAAAAACGCTGCAGATCAGTCTCAACGATTCTGAGAATTGCTTGATTGTAGCCAGCCGCAAGTAACAAATCTGAACAAAGGGCACAAGGGTGATTGTTGACTTTGGTGAAGGTCAGTTTGGTGTGGAATTCGCGGATATGGTGACACAGTGAGGGATGTTGACATATGGCTGGGGATTTGATCCTGAGTAGAATTATATCATTATATAATGAAAACCAGGCGCTCCATCCAATGGTCCAGTTGCAATGCCGTGACTATCTCAACAACAGATTCATCACACATGCCACTTTTGGCGTGAGACCTACATCAAACACGGCCGCGGTTACATGTTCAGAACTGGCTCTACCAAAGTACGCTACAAACCAAAGATATCCACTCCAATAAGAGTGATACCCAAAAGCACTGATGGTAAAATGGGGGATCATGAACACTCAAAACAATCATCATCAATATTGTTTTGGCAAATCTCAACAGCTATGATGCTCCAAAATCGTCTCGCTTAAGGACTCTTGGTTTTGAAGCTCGGCTGTGGCAGGCGGGGTTCCCATGATGACCACGGTGTTTTCCACCACCAGAGTGGGAGTGCCACCGCCACACTGGAATTTTCACAACTAGCTGGGATTCCCATGATGACCACGGTGTTTTCCACCACCAGAGTGGGAGTGCCACCGCCACACTGGAATTTTCACAACTCAACCCAATGCTGCCGGTGACACCCTATCAAGTGCCTTTCGGCCAGGCCACCATCAGAACTCGGGTGGCATCAGAGTTGCCCTCGGAATTCTCAGGGAAGATCGCCTTGGATCAAAATAGCGCACCCACTTGCTTGGTCTCCACAAATCACGCTGGGCAGGAGTGGTTGGCAGGCAGACCATTCGGAGATAGTGTTCACATACCTCCTTGCAATTGCAAAGCCTGATGTAGGGATCGCAACTCAAGTACAAGAGGTTGCTGACATGACCCAAAAAAAAAGAATCCGTTCAACCATATTTACCCTGATTCTCGTGTTTTATGGTCGTGTTTGTTCCATTGATTCCATGCTGTTCTCCCATTTCCTAGCCATTCACGCGGAAGCAGCCACGGAGTCCGGGCGAACAGCAGGTTCTGCTACGCTTAGATCCACCATATCAATCCACCACCCACCCACCCATGCTGCCATCAGCACCCGCGCTTCTTCGGCCATCTTCAAGGCCACTTCGCCATGGTTCAGCGTGAGCTCAGCACATGCTTCGCTCAGAGCGGCACAGGCATTGCGCACCTCGGGGTCCTCGGATGACAAAATTTTGCTTCCTGCCAGGTGGCTTTGTAGAATCTCTTGGTGCCATGCTATGCACAACATGACTCAGTTTTGCACAACATTCCGTGACATTATTCTACACAGTATTTGTCTTGTTTTTTTCGTATATGCACATAGGCGCAGCACAACTGATATAGGATGATGTATGGCCAAGTGGGGGATTCACCCCCAAAATGGATGGCTTATTACCAAAAATGATTCGGATCCGATGAGAACCTGGGGGTGCCTCTATTTTGAGAAACCACCATATGATCAATAAGACCATTTCTTGTTGAAGTATGTGCTAGTCACATTGAAATCGCCATGTCGCAAGGGCACCCTTCTGGCCCTCGAGAAAGCTATGTGACTTGTATGCACTTAACACTTAACAAACAAACAAACAAACAAACAAACAAACAAACAAACAAACAAACAAACAAACAAGCTGACTAACTAACTAAATAACTAATTAGCTAAGTAGCTAACTAGCTAACTAACTAACTTCGTAGCTAGCTAACTCAGTAACAATTAAGTGATCGACTGACTGACGAACTGACTAACTGACTCTCTGACAGTCAGAACCTATCTGATTTTTTGATATTGTTTGACAGTTTGATAAAATTTTGCTGACGAAGAACTGCGTTCAAAAGGGACAAAGTCAACTATTCACGTCACACAAAAGAATTGACCCAACAAGTTCTATAGAGAAAACGTGTGACCAAAACGTAAGTCAGGGAATCGGTCGAAAGTTGAGGAATAGAACCCAGGCATGACAAGAGAAAACTCAAGTCCGACTGTGATTTACCACGTGTCAGCTAAAAGTGAACAAAAATGAAACAAATCAAACACTGGGGCGCAATCAACCCATAAGAGTGCTCCGTGGACAAGATATGGATATAGACATAGATGCAAACTTGCGCATAGGCTCCCCAATCAAATTGCCATGTCACGTTGAGCGCCTCCACAATTAGAGGAATACCATTGGACCATCCGACTGCCGTTGCTAGTTTGATACGAAAACTTGCGTAGTTCATGAACACTACAACTATTCCTATGAAGGGATCAGCCATTCGAAGTCAAACATACCAAAGCCAATGGCTTAAAAGCGCCCCACTGGACAACTGAATGATCCCAAGCGTCATGGATTGGGAGCACAACCCCTGATGTAGATCTGCTCCAAGCTTGCTCACCCCAGCCCCTCACCTCCCAAACCACGTCTCCCTCCAAGTCACTGACTCGTCTTGCGACAAGGTCCGATACTTCGAACCTGTCCCACAATAACCACCCGTCTGCCAGCAGTGAGTCGATGACCGACCCCATGTAATGACACCCATCACCATGTTTGATCATGGCTCCTCTGTCCATCAACCAAGCCACCTGGATTCACCTGGTATCTTTCCAAGTCCGGAATTTTGGGGTCATTGTTGACATTAACAACAAGGACAGCACAAGCGGTGTGCCGCACCGCTGGTTTCCACTGGTACCCCGCCTATGTAAGTGATGGGCAGCTGAAGCAAGGTTCGCCCAGGTTCATAACCGCGGGAAATTCCCACCGGCATGGCACTCACAAAACACAACGAGGCAACACCACAAGAATCTTTGTTGGGCATTCAGTCTTAGCAAGCTACTTGCTGAGATCGGTGCTACAGCATGTTTCAGGTTTGTACTTGGAACATGGATATTGCGTTCAATGCCTAGTAGATGATTTTAGTCGCGTATCATCACTGTTTGCTTGCAGCAAGTGTGTTTAGGTGCCATGTTCGGGTGCATGGCACTTATGGTGTCAATTAAAAACACCGAGTTCGCACCAACACGATGGTGAAGTGGATGGGTGGTGTTTGATTTTTCCATGCAATCATCTCTCTATTTTGTACAGCTGCGGTGACACGGCAAGGCAAGGAATCTAGTAGAAGGACGAAGGCATCTTTCCCCGGTATTTTGAAGAAACGAATTTTCAATGATGTGCAGGAAATCTGTGGAAAGAACACTTGGGTAAATCTAATTCATGAAAACGTGGAAAAAAATTGGGTTTGAAAGGTTCCGGCAAAACCACTCGTGACACACAACTTGCAGTAGCAGCCTTTTTGTCGGGGGCATTCACGCAGCCTGGTGTTCAGGCTTAGGGTCTGGCCTAACCTGCGAAGATGCTTTGCACTGGGTGGGAGTGCATGAAGAGTCCGATGGCGAATGCACAGGGTGGGAAGTGCAAAAGATCGAAACACAACAACATGATTGACTTGAAGTGACATGTTATCTCTTGAAGATTCATGGTCACATTCTTTTGAGCCACTCCTTATCCTGCAGCATGCAGGATTTTTGCCTGCACCATTTCATGTGTTATGCGAAGCACAACTGACTGAAAGGTTCCGGCAAAACCACTCGTGACACACAACTTGCAGTAGCAGCCTTTTTGTCGGGGGCATTCACGCAGCCTGGTGTTCCCCCCTTTCCAAGGCAAGTGAGCTGAGGACTTTGTCAAGGTCGGCAGAGTCTCTTGGGCAGCCAAGGTCGTAGAAACGTTTCAAGTCATTTCTTGAAGCTTCATCAGCGATGTTGGACGGCGAAGGTACCCTGGCGAACCAAGAGTTTATGCGGCAATCCTGTTCCCTTGATAGCACATGTTGAAGGATGATTTTTCCAACCGTATTATTGCTGTGGCAACTGATTAGATTATCACGAACCGCATTGTTGTCAATGAAGAACATGACTTGAGCGCCGGCAGTTAAGTTGCCCCAAAGATACAACGCTAAGTACACAGCCAAAAACTCACATTCAAAGATCAAGGTTCTGGCCTTCTTTGGGTTCAAGGCCTCAAGATGCTCTTGGGTGAGTTTATGTGAGAAAAAGCGATGGATCTGGCCAGCTGGGTTTATAAGGACTCCACCCAGTCCCGCAAACGGGCCAGACTCCTCGGGTTCGTAGCACGCATCAGTGAAGAACATCCAGGTATCGGCACCACTCAGTGACAGCACTCTCGGTTTGTCACTAAGCAAGATCTGATGGTAGACACTCAAACACATGATGGTGCCAGAAGACAGCTCAGCCGTTACACTATCGTATGCATGTCTTGTGACTGCTCCCAAGCATGCCCTGGCAACCCGGCCGAAGAACTGACCGGCAGAGAACTGCATCCGACCTCGAAGCTGCAATGCACCTTGCTTTGAAAGGGAACCGGCATCAAGGATTTCCGAGATTGTCGATGATAGCTCCGATTTTCGAGATGGTGTGTTGTCGATGCTAACGGACCCCAAATGCATGTGAGAGAGATCTATGACGACTCCCAAGGCTGTGCAACTACTTGCAAAGGGTGGGGCCTTCTTTCCGTCCTGCGCAAAGGTCCACCCGAGTAACTGCAACACGGTTTCTATGGTTAGAGTTACACTCCTGACATCGCACTGGGGGGCTATGGTCACAAAGTCGTCAAAAAAGTTACACCACAGGATGTGGAACAGTTTTGAGCAAACAAACCAAATACTATGCGCTATGCGAAGGAACGAGTGGACACTCCTAACACTGCCAAAAGGAAGGGCCAACATGCGAAAGAACTTGACCCGGCCCACGCCTGGATCAAGAGCTCCGATGCATGAGTACTCTAAAGACTTGGTGGACATATAGCACTGGCGATATGCGTTTTTCAAGTCAAAAGTTCTGATGGCCCAAGGGCCCATGGCATCTTTCACGTGCATGCATTCAAGTATCAGGCCTGCTACTACATCTAGGGTGTGTGGTCTAGGTGACTCACCTGACTCCACGGTCAGGTTGACCGAAGATTCTGTAAAGTCGTCTATGCACCTCACCTTAGGGCCTTGCTGAATCCCGAATCTACGTGAAATGGGGTCGGCCAATGGTATGGCTGACAAAGGAATTTCCTCAGAGAGCCATCCCAGCTTTACCTCTTGTTGAGTCTGCTCCCATACGGCTGCAGCCACTGAAGGTTCCATTGGCACCGACATTCTTGATCCGATGGCACAACGATCCCGTCGACTGCTATCCGAGAGGTCACCCATTGTCATCACTGCTGGGGTGAACTTTTTGGGCCACAAACCACTGTCGGGTATTGAACCCACCAGGTCAACTCCATGTAGGAACTCGTCCAACACACCCATATCATGATAATCGCAAGCTTCCAGCATCTCCTTCCACAGCAATAGCCGCTTGGCCTTTACGATCTTTTGTGCATGGGCAGGGAGCGTCCGATGGAGGGCTGCCTCATCCTCTGCTAGCTGCACTGCTCTGTTAAGCCAGTGTTTCACACTGCTGGCTCTGTCTGCTGCCCGCTGCGCTGCAGTGGTGCGCACATGATATTCCACAGCCTCCTTCAGAATCGAAGGAACATTGGTAGCCAACTCGCAAGGGTGACCTGCTTTTTGCGCCTCATCTATGAATTGCAACGGGTCCCAAGGAATTTGCCATGTTTGAGTCCTAAGTTCGTCGGGGTTGCTAGCACGGGCTTGGCTTAAGCTGAAACTATCTATGTCTTTACCTGCCACACTTTGTGGGCTGGGTTTCTCACTGGTGACACTGGGGTTGCCACTGCTGGCACTTGACACACTTGTGTCCTTCACTTTCTCACTTTCCACCTTGGTTGAGTCCTGCTCACTGGTGGTCACTTTGACCCTCTGGTTTGCCACTTTGGCTTCGTGTGCACTTTGCACAGCGGTGTCTGCACTTTGCAGCTTTTTGTTCCCCATGTCACCCCCTCTAACGGAATCAAAAACTGTGGTGAGCGAAAGTAACCGTGCATATTTAGGGATTACAGGGATAGGTGATGCAACGCGAGGAGGAATTACAAAGTCACTTGAAAGCCGGGATCCCAAAGAAGTTGGTGGTAATAAGTTGACTGGACCTGTGACTTTCACAGTCCTGGCAAACTCTGGGACGATTGGCGGCAAGACGGATGCTTTTGGCTGCGATCCAGTCGAGGCCCGGATGCTTTGCAGCACCTGAGTGGATGACTGAGTGACTTGGCTGAGCACTTCAGGAGGTGGTATCATGCCTGCGTTGCAGAGCTCGACTACAAAGGCATGGGCGATGCACATGGCTAGAGCAAAGGGATATGCGGTTTCCTCTGCTGTTGCAAAACCTGTGGCGTTTCTACCCCATGGTTTATGGCGATGCGATGAACTAACTCCTGGGCACTTGAGGTTTATGTGAGCGAATGCTGGATGGCTGTATGCTAACATGGTCTTCTTTTTCCTAGCACTTCCATACTGACAGGAGTGGAACGTGCAATACTTCATGCGACTAGCAACTTTGGTCCATGCACTTGTTGTCCACATAAAGCTATATTGAGGGTTTTCAACGGCCACTATGATGTTATTCTCAAGGCAAAAGGCGACGACTTCGGCTGTGACCTCGTACAGTGCGTTGGCTCTGCGCACACGTTCTTTGGCAACTGCACTCAAGGATGGGAGGCCGTTGGGACATTTGTCGGAGCGCAACGGCACAGGCCCGAGGTGCTTTGCTTTGCGCTTCTTCTTGTTTCCGCAGCCATTGTTGTAGTCGCTGTTTGCCACTGTGTGTCAAAAGGTCAGCAGTGGAAATCGGTGCACATAAATTCTTAACCTTTACATGATCGACTCCGAAGGCACTGCGAAGGTGTAGTTTCCTTAATGAAGCTGTTACTCTGGCAGTACCTGCAAAGATCTCTATGATGATAGCCTCTTCGAGGTTACGTTGTGAAACATCCGCCAACCTATCTGACTGTCAGTTCTTGGGGCCCGCCTGGGCATCGTGATCGAACTCTGCATGCGGTGCCTGGCAATTTCTCCTGCAACACAGGCGCCATCCATTTCGACACTCCTCACCTGCCTTCGCATGAGGGCAACCATGGATGTTGAATCCAAAGCAGAGTCTTCTGTTGTGAACGTCGATGGAAACATTGTCACGACCTTGCAATGCACGGGGAAGGATGTTTGTGGCACCTTTCCCTTTCGACTTGCTCTTGTTTTTTCCTTTGCCCTTCTCAGTGCGATACGGTGCATTGCGATGAGGTGCTGACGGCTGGCTCGACTTGGATGGCTGTTCTGGTTTCGATGGCGCAGATGCTGGCTTGGGCAACGGCATCAGGTGGAAACCCACTTCATAGCTGCTCAGTGCTGGCAACAGTGCGTCAGACACAGGCTGTGCATTGAACCCATCGCGCCTGACGGAGATGTCCTCCTGGATGATCTTTGTGAAAACTGCTCGATCGGCTCGCAGAATTTGTTGCAGTGTGGGACGATTGTAATTTGTTGCAGGGTGGGACGAGTGTAATTTGCTGGCGCATCTCTTCTCATGTGCGCGAAGAGCATCATCAAATAACGCTCGTGGGTTTCCCACTGGATGATGTCTGCGAAGGCGTATGCAACGCCCCTTCGACGCAACGCTTCAAATGTCTCTAGTTCAGTCTTGTTCGTGTAATCTGGCGTCTCGTTTTTCTCCTTAACCAGAAGTTTCTCTGCGTCTATCTCCAACTGTTTTGAACTCTTCATCATTGTTATTTCCCATTCCCGTGATGGACATTTATCAGGGCTGATGTACTTCAATTGCCTTGACTCCCACTGTTGCGCAGTGAGGTCTAGTAGGGAATGGCTGGGCTCCATCTGACGCTCGATGAGAACGCCTCGCAGATTGTTCTTCAACTGGGTCATACGAGCTTCCCTTTCGACTTGTGGGAGTCTACGTGTAGATGAAGCCTCCGGGTTACTGATGGACTCCTTCAACTGGCTTAGAACCAACGTGTGACCGTCGAACAGTAGTCTCTTCAACACGCTGCCATCTGCAACAGTCATCAAAGCTCCAAGGGTACGCTGTGCGAAGTCATCGAATTCAGTTTGAATCACGGGGACTCCAGGTTGTCCATGGCCGAATGCCAACTTTCCTAGCGTGGTGAACCCACTATTCACCAGGGCATTGAGTCCCCTGTCTGTCATGCCCATCTCCTGCGCCCTTTGACGCAGATGGGCCTGCGAGTCCACTATGGACGTCATGGCTTGATCCTAAAGGAACAGCTTTGCGGTGACCACTTTGGTCGGTTTAGGCACTTTGCCATGTCACCTTGACATTTGACTGAAACTACAGCAACTTTAGCAGAGAGAGATATGCATTCCATGCTTCGACTTCGTGTTTGAATTTCACAACAGACCTTCCAGCAAGAAACAAGGAAAGAAGACTTGCCTTGAGATTGTCATGTCAATGTTTACCCCCGAAGAAAAAGACCTACCCGGGGAAGCAACTCGGGGTCCCCGGGGTACCTTCCCGGGTGACTCTTTTTGTAGAAGGCAAAAATGTTACTGAGAGCTTTCTTGATATCTACTTTTCATATTGCAACTTCGTGATTTGGATTTACAGATGACCTGATCAGCGAAGACTGCACCTTTTTCCCTCTCACATCGGAGCAAGTGGGTCTCTGCGTCCCTTGAAGCACACCCTGCACTTTGCGGTCCAATCCTTGAGGACTGCTACTGACTGGAACTGATCGGAAACCTTCCTACCACAATCAGTCAACTTTGTGTCGTTCATGAACCCAGGGTGAGACTGCACTG
This sequence comes from Symbiodinium kawagutii, assembly GCA_009767595.1. Classification (NCBI taxonomy): domain Eukaryota; class Dinophyceae; order Suessiales; family Symbiodiniaceae; genus Symbiodinium; species Symbiodinium kawagutii. The sequence goes on from VSDK01013179.1 coordinate 605,408, forward strand.
AGTGAACTGTCCTCGTCTTCTTGTTCTGCAACCAAACTTCATGAAGAGGTGGTGATTCCTCGGGCCTAGAAATGAACGGTTGCTCCTTTGCGATTTCGAAGTCGGATGACTCGCTTTCGCTGGACAGTCCAGACTCAGCTTCGCTTGATGATGCTTCCTCAACCTCAGACTCAGATGACTCAACAGTTTCAACAATTGCTGAAGCATCATGTGAATCCTCATGTTCCAACTTCACTGAATTTGTCTTGACCTCTGCTGGCAATGGCTTCGAGACGGCTGCATTCCTGATCATCACAAACATTCTCTCGACTGCTCGAATTGGTGCGAATGACATGTCCCTGGAGTAAACTGAATCTGCTTCACGGATGCTGCTGCTGTGACGACCTAGGATCCTACGGTATTCCCGGGGCATTTCACACTTTGATGCCCATGACAGCAATGTGCACTTTAAGGAGTGGCTTGTGAGTGCGACATCACCGGGCACGTCGAGCAGCTCTCGAAGAATCAACGAACGTTCGCAGCTGGTCAAGGGTCGGGAAAACCAGTCCTTGCCAGAGTCTCCCTTTGGTGCTGGCATCAAACATCCCTCCAACTTCCCTGAAGTTGGAAGTCCTGTCTCCAACCTGCAACTCCACCAACTGTCCACCCATGATGGATTCGAAACACCGAATGCAGGAATCAAAATCGGCAGCAGCATTGTTTTTGACACAGCGGACTTGCTTCCTTTGTGAACTCGAGTATCGAGCTGTACGAATCCAACTCCATGCTCATGGTCATGTGTGATGCTGTGTATGTGGCATGTGTCAGAGTGTCGACATCGACCATACAACATCAACAAGGCATGGCACGCTACCATTCGGTCGACGAGGCCTAAATCACTGTTCGATGCAAGACTGTGCAACTTGGTGACTTCTGCAACAGTCAATGGTCTAGCTTGTTTCACCGGAATCTTCAATGACAGTTGGATATCTGCAAGCCCACAAATTCGCCTGCTGGTTGCAACCTGCTCGGCTCCATCGACGACGAAAACGAAGTGGCTGAAGCGCACTGCCTGGACAAATGAAACAGCACGGGATGCTGGGGCATGTGTGTCTCCTAGGAACTGTACATACTTCCAGCAACACTCTTCGCTGAATGGTATACACGGATGCTCGAACATGGTGGTATGCCATCGATGATATGCAAGAATCGAGTTCGCTCGCTTGAGTGTCGTGTTTGGAGACTTTGTACCCAGCACTGCGGACACAATTTGATCTGAGCTGTCTTGATCTTGAAGGATCTGCAAACCTACCTGACTCGAATGCAAGTCCATGTTTAGTATGAGGATCCACTTTGCAATGCTGTGTGAATGATTCTTGTCACGCTGTTCCCAAAAAGAATCATCTTTGATGGCTTTCACGCATTTGGACGCTATTGTCCTCCCTAGCACTGGAAGCACTGAGCTCGACGCTGGCTGAACGGGCTCAGGCACATTTGACAATGCTGGGACAAACTGGTTTGGCACAGTGAGACTATTACTCAAAGTTGGGAATTCACCGAATATAGCTTTCATCACAGGGGTTTCCCAAGGCAGAACGATCTCAGTTCGTTTGACGTTTCTCAAGAAGGCATTGGACACTGAAGCAAGTGATGAGCTCTCACTACAAGTTGCACCGGCTGCACTAGTGTCCGCAACAGGGGCACTGTCTGTTACTGGGCTGCCTTCTACCAGGCAGTCGTCATGACCAACTGCAACGTCTTCATCTTCATCAAACAAATCAGTGAGCATCCCATCTGCACCTGTAGCCGGTGCTGGATCATCATTGGCACTCCAACGCCTCCTGAACTTAGACTTGCGCTCCATGGCTCGAACTACCCCCCTGAAGCGCAAAAGATCGAAACACAACAACATGATTGACTTGAAGTGACATGTTATCTCTTGAAGATTCATGGTCACATTCTTTTGAGCCACTCCTTATCCTGCAGCATGCAGGATTTTTGCCTGCACCATTTCATGTGTTATGCGAAGCACAACTGACGAAGTATCTATACTATACACAACTTAGAATTGTCCATTTCTTGTTTGCCAAATGTTGGGAAACTGAATTTCCGTTTTCAATTGTTTGTATGTCAAAGATTTGGTGGTTGAACCCCAGGTTGAAAAGTCACTTCGCCAGTTGGGAGCGCCATTGATTCCATCACCGAATCAATCGTAAGGAACAATACAGAGCCCCACAAGTGTCGCGGTAAAAACAATGTTGTAATACTACTATCTGGTTAGAACACTCCTGGTAGTTCCTTCTTTCTGCTTTGACAGTGTTATCAGAATACCCTCGGCTCTTTGGCTCCCTCCCGGGCACCAACCAGAATAGTTTGTATCACTTTTGCGCACGTGAAACAAACCCAGAAAGCCTGGTATTGGTGCAAAATGTTGCCCGCATCAAACCAATACTCACCTAAAAATGCAGGCATCGATTCCTACATCTGGTGAGTCACACTCCTGTGATTCTGAAACTGGTTTGTTTGGGTTCATACGATTCATATCGAGGCCATCTTGCATCACATGAAACGTTCCAGATGGTTCGACACGGCAAAATCTTCACCAACGCAAGAACCGCTGCCGTTGGAAATTGTTTGTTTCAAAATATTGCGGCACTCACATTTTTGACACAACAACAAAACTCATGAAAACACACACGAATTTTTTTTCACTTTCCAAAAATGTGTTCAATCATTTTGTTGTTTTTCGTACTGAAACTACGTGATCTTGGCGTTCAAATAGAGAACACACGAACCAATCCCAACCACGACAACAACAAACAAAACCCATCAAACGCACTGTGCCGCCCATGAAAAACCACGGCAAGCCTCCCCACTGACGAACAACCCCAAATTGTAAACGAAGTTCGCACGCTGAAACATGGTAATTTGAAGGCCAAACTAAACACAAAAAAAATTACAACAAAAGACCCATAACAACAAACACCGACCACCACCTCCACCACCAACAACAACAAAAAAAAACACATGACAACCACGACAACCACGACAACCACGACAACAACGACAACAACAACAACAAACAACGACAAACAACAACAAACAACAACAAACAACAACAAACAACAACAACAACAAACAACAGCAAACAACAACAACAACAACAACAACAAACTACAACAAACTACAACAACAAACAACAACAAACAACAACAAACAACAACAAACAACAACAAACAACAACAAACAACAACAAACAACAACAAACAACAACAAACAACAACAAACAACAACAAACAACAACAAACAACAACAAACAACAACAAACAACAACAAACAACAACAAACAACAACAAACAACAACAAACAACAACAAACAACAACAAACAACAACAAACAACAACAAACAACAACAAACAACAACAAACAACAACAAACAACAACAAACAACAACAAACAACAACAAACAACAACAAACAACAACAAACAACAACAAACAACAACAAACAACAACAAACAACAACAAACAACAACAAACAACAACAAACAACAACAAACAACAACAAACAACAACAAACAACAACAAACAACAACAAACAACAACAAACAACAACAAACAACAACAAACAACAACAAACAACAACAAACAACAACAAACAACAACAAACAACAACAAACAACAACAAACAACAACAAACAACAACAAACAACAACAAACAACAACAAACAACAACAAACAACAACAAACAACAACAAACAACAACAAACAACAACAAACAACAACAAACAACAACAAACAACAACAAACAACAACAAACAACAACAAACAACAACAAACAACAACAAACAACAACAAACAACAACAAACAACAACAAACAACAACAAACAACAACAAACAACAACAAACAACAACAAACAACAACAAACAACAACAAACAACAACAAACAACAACAAACAACAACAAACAACAACAAACAACAACAAACAACAACAAACAACAACAAACAACAACAAACAACAACAAACAACAACAAACAACAACAAACAACAACAAACAACAACAAACAACAACAAACAACAACAAACAACAACAAACAACAACAAACAACAACAAACAACAACAAACAACAACAAACAACAACAAACAACAACAAACAACAACAAACAACAACAAACAACAACAAACAACAACAAACAACAACAAACAACAACAAACAACAACAAACAACAACAAACAACAACAAACAACAACAAACAACAACAAACAACAACAAACAACAACAAACAACAACAAACAACAACAAACAACAACAAACAACAACAAACAACAACAAACAACAACAAACAACAACAAACAACAACAAACAACAACAAACAACAACAAACAACAACAAACAACAACAAACAACAACAAACAACAACAAACAACAACAAACAACAACAAACAACAACAAACAACAACAAACAACAACAAACAACAACAAACAACAACAAACAACAACAAACAACAACAAACAACAACAAACAACAACAAACAACAACAAACAAGTTGGAAATTGTTTTGGGAATTTATTTGTTTTAGTTTGGGGAATTTTTCTTTTTTTCCTTTCCTGGAGCCCTTCCCCTGGTATTTGCAGCAGTTTTGGGCCAGAACCTGTCATTTTGCGTGGTATTTGCTGCATTTTTGCAAGTCCGCCTCGTATTTTGCGTGGTATTTGATGCATGTGGGGAAATAAGCATCTTCCTTTGCATGGTATTTGGTGCATTTGGGGAAATAAGTCCTTACTTTGCACGGTCTTTGGTGCATTTTGGGAAAGCAGACTGCTACTTTGCATGATATTTGCTGCATTTTGGGAAAGCAGACTCCTACTTTGCATGGTATTTGCTGCATTTTGGGAAAGCAGACTCCTACGTCCAAGATTATTTGATAGATGTCGGTGCTTCACACTTCCATAAAGGAGGGGGTGGTTCATGTTGTTGATGTTGAGCAAAACCCCCCATTGGCAAAGCCTGCTGCAATTGCGTTTATTGTTGTTGTTGGTCATTGTTGGTGGTGGGTGGTTATTGTTGATGATTGTGGTGATTGTGGATGGTTGCTGCTGGTGATTGTTGTGATTGTTGCTGTTGGTGATTCGCAGCTCCCCCATGCGTAACAAGAGATGAAAATAAATCACATATAATATATAGGTAGAAAAAAATGACACATGATGATCTTTTTTTGCCCGCCTGCATCACCTTGGTAGCACTAAGCTAAGGTCGATAAGAAGCAGTGAAACCATGTGAAACAAAGTGAAACATGGTGAAACAAAAAGAAGCTTCGAAGCAGAGAAGCGTGGAAGCAAACGAAGCAAAGGCAGTAAAACTGCGAAAATCATGTACATGGAATGAATTCCCCGCCTCACAAGTCCTCTGCATATCACTGCGTAGCGTCAAGCAAAGAGCGTTGTTTTTGGTTCTGTGATAGCTAGCAAAGCTGTCTTGTGCATAACACCTCACTGTGTGCATCAACCAATTCGGCGGAAATTGTGATGCTGCTTGCCAGAGTTGCAGTCGGTCGTATCTGTTGCTGATGTATCATTCCAGAAATCGCGCAACGAGTCTTATGCAGAGAAATTTGTAGACTCGCCGGAACAAGAATGCCAAAGCGAGCTGATAAGCCGTAAAGAAAACCCCAAGAGTTGGCTGGCTCGGGAGCCATGTGTTATCTGGGGGTGACATCCTCCAGAGCAGATAGCTCAGAGTTGGTGGGCTAGCAGTGCCCAGAGATCATGGGGAGACACCGTCAAGAGGCGAACCAAACCTGTTCACACAAAGACCAGACTTTTTTTTGCTCGCATACATCGCCTCGGTAGCACTAAGCTAAGGT
>VSDK01013191.1:0-27294 GCA_009767595.1 Symbiodinium kawagutii
ACAGTGCATCTATACACATCGATATATCTATATAAAATTTTCCCATATAGATCCAATATATCTTTAAAAATATAAATATATCATTAAAAATACATATATATATATATATTTATATTTACATATATATATATATATATTTATATATATATATATATATATTTAAATTTACATATATATATATATATATATATTTATTTATATACATATTCATATCTGTATATGCATTTTACAGCAATGTTTTGACATGTACATAGACAGGCATCTGCACACACAGAGGCCGATAGACTACAAGAACCTTTGCAGCAACGCGACTGCACTTCCATGTCAGGTTTCGTGACTGTCAACTGCGACAACGAGTGCAGGGCCGGGCACTGAAACAGCAGCTTTTTTTTCTTGCAGGACATGTCTGAGAGAAGCGTCACTTGCGCGACGCGGGTCCATGTTGCAGATTCCACTTGAGATTCTGTTTCAAAGTCTTTTGCATTCACTTGAGACTTTTGGGCACTTCACTCACATCACCTTCAAACCTTTTTTGAACCCAACACTTCCGTTTGCCAGACTCATCCACTTCTTTAAACAACGGACATCGACACACGACCTCTCCGGCCAGTTTCCCACTCTTGGCAACAGCAGGTTGCAGTGCTCTCTGGTGCCTCAAGCAGTACCCGTACTTGAAAGTCCGAACGCGCCGGAATTGCTCCGCGCGGGCAGCAGCAGTGACGACAGGAGCAGCAGCCGTGCCGGGACTGCTTTCAGAAAAGTCATCGGCAACTTGCGGAGACGGGACTGTGTCCAGGGAATCGTCGTCGTCGGAAACTTCCATACCAGGAACATCTTGCCTCAAACGAATGTCTCTCGAGAGAGGCGACTCTGGAGAAGGAAACGATTCTGGAAACGGCTCTTCCACAACAACTTCATCCGAACGAGAGGTCAGCGCACGAACTTCTTCGATTGCACTCTGGACGAAGCAGTCTATGGCCGCATCGCTCCATGCACCGAAATCATTCAAAAAGCTCAAGACATCTGCAGGAATGGCTTCGAATTTTTCATCTTGGAAGCTGCGCCAATGATCACGCAAACGCTCCAGGTCTTCTTCAGACCACTCGGCAGGAAAGGGCAAATCAATGAGAATGCCGGGCTCCTGGGGATGCAACACCGAGCGCCTCCAGCGCCTGCTCAAAGGCACAACATCCTGCGCAGTCACATTGGTCGGCTCAAGTGACGTGGACACAGAGGAAGACGAAGCTTTGGTCGTCGTGCCCGGCCTCGCAGAGACATGATACCACTGCGGCAACAACTAGCAACATTGCGCCCCTGCTCGAAACTGTCAACAGTGAATGAGAAAAAATGACACAGAAAAAGGCTACTTAACAAACAAACGTCCAGCGACCATGGAACCATTGAAAAGGAATGGAAATCAGCGGAAGTCTGGCCAGCATCTGCCAAACGTGTGAGCAGCTTATTGAGCGTCTGCTCCATCTTCGTATCCAACCGCGGAGATGCACGCTGCACGCAGGCAACGGAACAATTGATCCCGAAGCGGCGGCAAACCTTTCACCAAACCAGACCAGTTGTGATTCGCATCAACATGTCCAGCCCGCAGCAGCCGCACATGGAGCCTATCCAAGAAACCATCATCGCATTTCAACCAACTTCCTAAAACTGGAGGTAAGCTCTTGTTTGTCAGGGACAACAAACAGAGCAAGGTCAAGGCTTCTACTACCTCAAGCCACATTGCTTTTCGGCAATCACGTGAAAACATCTGCTCAACATGTCACCCACTGGAGTCACCCACTTATGCTTTCACTAACGACATCGACAGGCAACCTACCAAGTCCACCACAACCGACAGCAACCGAGCCCACAGCTTCCCTGCAGCCGAGCTGTCTGAGCATCTGGCCTCGCCGCACGAGGGTTGCGGGAATAGGCTTCAGTGAACATGGACAATGCCGGTAGGACAACAGAAGGTGTGGTGAAGTGTGGCTGCTTGGACACTGTGATTTGGGTTAACCAATCTTTCAAATAGAACCAGAGGAAAAAAGCATCAATGCTGCCATAACGAACCGACACTATTACTCATAGATTAAGCAACCTGTAGCAATCATCATTTGTTCATCAGCAACCACAAACGCCACCATCATTCTTTCGTGACGAAAAATAAAGTCTCGGTCTTAACCAGGGGTCGAACCATCTTGAATCATAAATATTAGTCACCGGCCATGGACCACCATTTACCATCAGAAACAACATGACATCATGGAGACACACATTATCGGATAAAACCATCATAGACCAACTAACACGTTCCTTCCCCATGTATGAACCCACCTACAAACTGGCAAATAAATCTTAACAACCTTACACCCTGCCGCAACCTCCTCAACATCCTCAACATCCTCCTACTTGCAAGTTGCACACACGCATGTTGCACACACGCATCTTTCGTGCACACGCACTGCGCAAGGTGTACAGAACATCAACAAACCCCACGCCCAACCCCACCCCCCCCCCCCACCCCAATCAGTCACACGACCATCGACCCTGTCCCAAAAGAAGCACAAGGAACGACAACATCGCACAGACTCCACGCGGTCCACAGAAGCGTCACGATCCCGCGCGCAGGTCAGTAAAAACAGCCCACGAACACGCCATTCCCCCCTGATTGGCAAAGAAAAAAGCGCGCGGCGACACCCCAACGGAAGGAACAACAACAACAACAACAACAACAACAACAACAACAACAACAACAACAACAACTACTACTACTCCTACTACTACTACTACTACCACCGACGACGACGACGACGACGACGACGACGACGAATACTACAAATAATCATTCAGCTGTGTGGTCAATAGGTGCAACCATGGCATTGTGGAGAACCCCATGGTCACCCAGAGGATCCAAGTTGATTAAGACTGGGAGCAAAGAAAAAGTAAGGAAGGAAGGAACAAAGAAAGAGGAAAGAAAGAAGTGAGCGAAGACAAAATGAGTAAGTTGGAAACAGGTATGCAAGGAAGTCAGGACCGAAGGAAGCAAACAACGGCAACGAGGACAACAGCACAGCAGCAACAGCAAGAGCGTCGCCATACAATCTGAATATCATGGCCAGGAGGGATTGTGGACTTCCCCCAACTGAGACGCCTGCTCAGTTTGAGGCAAATGCGGCTTGCGCTCCCGTTCTTCAGAGCCACTGGCATGAAACTCTTTGAAACCCGCATAGAAATCCAGTGAATCACCAGCCTTTGAACACCTTCATGATATCTCCTTTGCGGCGCCGTTCATCAAGCGGGTTCGGGCGCACCCAATAGGGCAAAGTCCCAAACATGAACAGATACGCCTCCTGTAGGAATGATCCGCCTTCGCTGTGATCATGCCACCAAAACGATCGCAACCCTCACTGGATTGCACATCCTCAAACGAATCCATGGCTGCAGCGTCGCTTGCGGATGTGGAACGATATTGCCATTTCATGATTACCTACGTCGCCAATCTGGCAATTTAGTGCCACAACAAGAGCGTGACGCAGAATCGAAACATGCTCCAAAGGGATCCGGTGAGGAACGTTAGGCACAGGAGGGAGAAGACATTTATTTATGGGGCGTAATATGGTCGATGAATATCTTCGGAAGAGTTCAAAAAACATCACAGGGCAGCACCCCAATGACACACTAAGATGTGGCAACAACAGGTTGCCAAAGCGATGCAGATTGCAATTATTCCGTTCTGTTTTCTTCTTTGATGTAAGATGGAATATGGGGTAATTATGTTTTACCGGCAATTTTTTTTTTGGGACTGCCTGTAAAATTGGATGTTAAAAACAGGGATTGCGCAAAACCCGGAACGGTACATGTATAATGATTCTTTTAAAATTTTGAACACGGGTGACCAGCCTGTTTGATCGTGGACGAGTGTGAAAAGCCTCCTCGATCAGGTCTGCGACCGTCTCCTCCTTGGAAGCTTTCAGGAGGTCTTTGTAGATAGCTTCCGCAGCTGGCCTACCGCAGGGTTAAAAAAATTAGTTGTGGGTCGGTCTGCGTTTTGTTTAAACCTGCCTTTCATCTGATGGCATCATCTTGATGCGCAGGCGCAGCACTGAGGCCAACGAAGTGCCCATCCTGCTGCAGATTATTTTTGAGAGCTTTGGTAGTTCCTGCAAAGGTTGTTGAGTCTGTGTGTGACAACATACAGTATGTGTGAGATCCGGCCTTGGTTTCGACATCTTGTCGGCTGTTCTCGTCGTGAAGTCCAGCCCGTAGACGGAGACGTCGGATGGCCGCGTCTCGCTTATCACCTTTACTGTGCTCTCCGGGAAGTTCATCTCGTGGTCCTGTGGCAGGGTGTTAATTTCGATGGGGGTGTGGCGAGGTAGTAAGTTAGTCCTGGGAGACGACCTGCGGTGCTTAAACTTGCTTGGACGTGTTGTTTTGGAAGTTTGCCTCGAGGTCGGCATTGATCTTGATCATGCCTTTCACGAGGCCGGTGACCTGTAAACGGGCGCAGTGTTGCTCATTGGACATGATGAGTATGAAGGCGTGATTTCAAAAGAATGCATTGGAATCTGAGTCTGTACTCGCCTCGGCACCCTCTTTCCATAGGCGAAGGAGGCCGCGGAATTGTCGGGCTGTGTAGATGGTCTCTCCTTCTTTGATAAGACCAATTTTCTTGGCGGCTGCGAGAGACACTTCGGCCTGTCCGTCCTGGACACGAAAAGGGTGAGGGTGGTGTCCATTTATATAGTTACTATTGTATTGGACAACGGCTTGAAGCGCGCCTGAGGGTCTTCACCTTCATCGTTTTTAGTCGCTTCGCACCATTTGGGCGTTTTGCCGTCAATGGGAAAGGACACAGTTCTGCCGATTGGTGTGAAGAAGAGTGGCATGCGGGAGTAGACGTCCGCCTTTGTGTCCTGGTAACAGTTGAAGCAGGGGAGTGGCGAGTGATCAAGTTAATGTGATGAGATATGGTGAAGTGTAAGTGATTAAACCAAGAGCATGTGCTAACGAACTGTTTGTGGTGTCGTTCTTCGTGTTGATGTTACATGTGGTGAGATTGAACACTGCTTTCATTGTTGACATTCCCGAGTGCATGTCAGCGCCTTGGCATGCAGTAGCCACATCGCTGAAGCTGAGCCGGTCAGCGGCTGTGTGCTATAGTAGCACATGCCATTTTCCCGACCGCTCAGCAGCTTCAAATCGTCCGGGAAGGGTTGCGGACCTGTCCAGGGCAAGTGTGAACATGTTTGATGTTGATTGATTCATTGCATTTTCGCATACGGCTTATAGTGACGCTATATCCGGAGCAGGGGCGGTCGCTCAATCCTCTGCATCACTAAAGGTTGGGTTTTTTTCAACACTGCTCCATAGATTCAATATGCTTTGCAAACTTGAATGATGGGCCGTTGCATTTTTTTGCGATAGGTTGATTGTAAGAGTTGTGTGCAAACAATTGTTTCATGGAGTATAGTGAATTGAGTTCGTCAATTGAATTTTTGTATATATCGCGTGTTGTGATTAATTACGATTGCTGGAGGTTATGTGATATATGTTTGTTGTTTGATGCAAGGAACCACCAGTGGTGTGGCAGTTGGTTAGCTGTTGTGGTGGGTAAATCCTTGTGGTTTTGTAAGGAAGAGCAAGGTTGTTGTGCCTAAGCTCTTTATTGTGACAACTTGTGATGTTGTGTCGGGTTTTGATTTGGGGTGTAGGTAGAAATTGCTGAAATTTAAGCATTGTGGGGATGCTTAGAAGGTTGGTTGATTCGTTGCTGATGAGTTGTAGACCATATTCTGTGCCTAAGGATGCCTGCAAGGGGCTTTGGGACTGTTTTGCGTTCATTGAGGCCTACTTGCGTTTATGGTTTTGTTGTTTTTTGTGTGGCACTGGGGTGTGGTTTCTTTCGTTGAGAAGATCGGTTTTCCGTTGTGATGGTTCGCAAGAGGTTTTTTTCACAATTTTGTAATCCGTTGTTTGTTTGGTTTGCTGAGGGGCGGGGGTGGTGTCTTGAGTGTGTTGGTGATGGGTTGATCTCGATCAACATGATGATTGGGTACGAAATGGGTTGTGTTGTACACGGTTAGTCTGGTTTTTCCCTCTTGCGGGTTAATTACATTGGCGTGTTCTAGGTGTATTAAAAGATGTCCTAGAAAAGCACCAAATACACCAACAATTATACCAACAATACCAAATGACTTATTAGCAACAAATGCTTTGTAAATAATAATATCAAAACTACAATAATAATCAATATTAAGATAACTTAATAGTCATTAACAATTCATATCAAATTACCAACTTGTTGAAATCATCATGAACAATTGCTAAACCCAATGTTAATGAACCCCATTGTCATAATTATTAGCCAAGTATAATTGGGGTGAGTGTCAAAAAAAAATAAAATACCAGCAATGGGGTTACGACCTACTGTTCCAATGAAAACACATATTCTATGATCATCTGGTTGCTTGAAGCACCCCCGATTGTTATGCGATAGTCAACTACCATCAACACGGGCCGCCCGGAAGCTGCAGCCAAGTTTCTCGTCAATCCTTTCAAACATGCCATAATCCTGAGCAGGTGCACGGCTCCCATCAGCGAAGACAAGCGTTGTTGCACCCAACTGGAAAGGAGAACGTGATCCCGGTTGCACATCCACTATGTTGGAACGTTTTATCATGTTTCATGAATCATGCCTATTTAGTTTTGTTTTTTTTTAACTATCTGTTTTTCGTGGAGGTTTACTGTTTATTTGGATCATACAGTGCCAGGTTAATCTAACAAGGCAGGGGTACGGCACCAATCAAGCTGGTTTTACCCGAAAGCCATGAATTGAGTTGCACTGACCCTCTTTCCTGAGCGTGATGTAACCTAAAAACCAGATAAAAAATCACAAAGCTGCAAATAATCTCTAAAGAACTCGGCCCTTACCATGGCTGATCTCACCAACCAATGGCTTTCGCCAGGGCCATCATCTTCACTCGTTGTTGAGCATGACCGCGCTCAACCTCCTCCCATTAAAACGGACCGATTTGGTGGTTTCTCAAACGGACCGATTTGGTGGTTTCTCAAAATGGGGATTCCCAAAATCATCCCTATAGTTACCATTTCGAAGAATCAACTTTAGAAACCAACCATTTTGTTGGATCCCCTATGGCTTGAGAAACATCCAATGGCACGCTACCGTGGATGAACAACCCATCTTCTCATAGGAACAATCGGTGCAACGAACGCCGGGCCTCGTTGTAGAGTTGCTCCACTAGCAGCTGGAAAAACTCCTGTTGCGCTGTGCGGCAATGGAGAAGCTACCACGCAAATATGGTAGTTCTCAAATTGAGGAACCTTTAAAATGGTTGGTTTATTGTTATAAATGGTTAAAAATTGTCATGACAAAAATCAGTAGTAAACACAACTGTTGGGGGTACTATTGGTTTCTCAAAAAAAAGGGGAGCCCAAACAAATAGTTGGTTTACTCTCAAATCATCCAATAGTAATCATGTTTAGTAGTAAACAAACTGTTTTTTAGGGCTCCCCTATTTTGAGAAACACTCATATTATCCTATCCATTTCATGTGGATTACTTAGCAAGGAAATGGTGCTCGATGTAACTTGCGAAGTATCTATGTTGGATGTGGCCATCACTGGCCATGAGGGCCACATCCCAAGGAGATTTGTTTCGCAGGTATATTTCTACAGGTCTTTGATTTCGGATTGAAGGTTGTGGATTGGTGGTACCCAAACTGGCTACCAGTTAGGTTCTTCTACATTCAGCTGCCAAACAGCCAACAAATCTACCAATTGGCATGTGCGATGGCCTAAACTCCCTACACCAGGCTTTGCACCACCAGGATTTTTTGGCTTTACCCAAACCATGGATTCGCAGCACACCCGGGAATCTAACCCGAGTTCAATCATCAGTAGCTTCATCACCAACCAGCACTGTTCAGCATCGATTTATCATCAACCAACAATTGTCAATTAACTAGCATCAACGCGACTGTTAACCAGATTACTTACAGTCAGCATTCTCCACCGCCATAAACCAACCATGCTATGATTAACGAGCTCCTGGTTTGCAACCTGTATGAAAAATATGAATCAACCCATCATCCCCAAAAATAGGGCAAACTAAAACATGTCAATCACACCACCAGCCAGTTCAGAACCAGCCAACCATGAACCAAAATTCACCAACCATTCATGAAACCTAGACCATTATGCATTCCTCAAGCATTAGCCACAAATGCAGCATGATTCAACATTTTCCAATCATCACTTGGATGTGCGCCCCCACTTAGTAAGTGGTCACAATTCAACCATGGTTTCTATGGGTTATAAGCTACCTGATAGGGTTTGTAACCATGGTGAACTAACCCCAGCTGCACATCCAAGTACTCACCATTGCTCAACCATGACCCAACCGACACACGGACCATCCCCATTGCTCCCCGGCCTTCTGAACGCCACCTTCATCGACGCCTGGATAGCGATGCCAGGATGGATAGTTAAATCAACTATAATGGTTAACTAGTTGAAACCCTCTAATAATAGTATTGATATCAATAACTAACAGTATTTAATTAACCATAATAGTTGACTATAGTTAAATATTAACTATGGTCAAACAGTGAAATAGTTAATAGAACATAATATTCAACATGCGGCGAACTATTTGAACATGCTATCTAACTATGGTTCAATAGTGAACTATTTACCACAACTAATTAGGTATTTTACTAATATTTAACTATGGCTAGTACTAATGATATAATAGCCTAAATACAAGCTAATGGTTGATACTGAAACTAAACAGGCTTACGAATATTAGCTATTATTATATTAGGACATTGGGATTACTGTACTTGAAAATATGGGCTCCGTGGTGGACTATGCTTGATCATGGCTGACAATGACTAGTAGTTGGTGAAGAATGGTTTATAATGACCTAATGACCATAAGCGACTAGACATGGTAACCATGGAACCCCAACATTCGGAAATAAATGGTTATAATGACTGCGGTCAATTCATTTTGGGGGTTCTCAAAATGGGGAAAATTTAAGCTATGAATGATCACTCTTGGATGATTGGGGGGTACCCCAGTTTTAAGAAACCACAATCTGATCGACCACCCCGCTGTTGAATACGAGGGTTTATTCATATAACAGTAATGAGTGAAGATCACTATGAGAATTATTCTAATTTGTTAGTACTAAGAATGGCCAATTATTGTCAAGGAGTGATTTAGGGTCAACCATGAATGATTCAAACTGGTTTCGAACAACTTGCTATTGACTGCGATCAAGAATGCCTTCAGGTGAATGTTTTGATGATGCGGGATAATAATCAACAATAAGGAAGAGGTACTGTATCAGGATGTACCAAATGTATTCAATCCGAATGTCAGTGGCTGGGTGAGTATGCTTAGGCATGACAAGTTGTTTATCAAGTGCTGCAAACTTCTGCGGCTTGATTGGCATGGCTAGACAATGGATGGCCAAGCAACGCTATGAAGAAAGTCACATTGGCTAAGGATGAGTAGTCTTGATTTACGACTCATTGCAAGATCACTTGAATGGGTCATGTGGGTATGTTTGAACTGAGGGGTACTGATGAATATTAGCGATAAAGCAATATGGTCACTCCTCAAATTTTGGAGACATGACGTTGTTTGGTAAACAAAATCCCCGGTGATTGAGCTAAACATCATCAAACGCTACTGTTTGATTAGTCATTCTGAAACGATCAAGCCTTGTCACAAAGCAAGCTTCGCTGACCATCATCAACCCTTGGCAAGCCGCGAAAAACCACGAAGATCCATAACCGCAGATGGTGGAAACTTCACTCACCTCATGACCGTGTGACCATCAAGAGTGATACCCCTTAACAAACCAATTTTAATCATTGTTGGAAACCAGCCATCAACCATGATAGGAAAATATTATGGCTACAATGGAAGTAGTAGGGCTATTACTATTGTTGGAAACCCAGTACTATGGGAAATAACCCTAATGTTTGAACTGTTAATACGGGAACGAACCAACTATGGGTGCCGTGGACTGCTGATCTGATCTCACCTTCTTCGCCATCGAAGACAACCTTCAAGGGTTTCTTCAGCTGATCTCGGCCTCGGCTGTTGGCATCCCCAACCAGTACGGTCCCCAGTGTCTGTTGAGGGATCACCGGACACGGCAACGGGGAAAAGATGGGAAACAAGGCCAAACAAGGCCAAACATTTATGTAATTCATACTGAATGACTCAATGACAGTCATTTCAGTGCAGCAAGTGTTCAGTTTAAAGGTATCAACGCTCCAAACTCAAAAAATGATTCTCTGAGATAGCTTCGTATCACCGCTTTCTGGCCAATGATTCCAAGCTTTTGAAAATTATAATGGGTGGGGTATATCCAAGATATCAGCTACTTTCCATCAGCGTCAAACACCACACTCTATACCGTTAAAAATCATTATCAACTTAGTATTATGGTATACTGTTGACAGTAACCATGGCGAACTACTTTGCGTTCACGCCTACAGTGACTACTACTTCCCCGTTTGTCAAAATCAATTAATTACCATTAACAACCACCATTATCACATTCCTGATTAATGACGACTGCTTATACTGTCTGTGAATTCACCATGGTGAATAATTGACAAACATCATAAAACACTAAAGCAATAACTGGGTATATACAATATATGTAACTATTTACGTTTCACTAGTAATAGTAATAGGTAATGGTAAGCATTTATCAACTACTAAGCCTATTGACCAGCAATAACAATATTTACTGATTGTGGGTTTCAACAATTCTGAAAAATATGCTCGTCAATCAACCAACCATGCCTGATATCGGCAACAACAAAACATGTCAATCAAACCACCAACAAGTAGTTGTCGAAGCAATGTTGTAGTTGACTATCCCGTATTCACCACTACAAGTACAATACAATCCCCCGTAAATAATGTCACTCACACCACCAACCAGTTTACATTTCAGTACTACCCTCTGGTAGACTAACATGGCAATGGAAAATCCAACATAAATAGTGCTGTTTTTTCCTGACACAATTCTGGATTGTCCAGCCAGCCATGTTAGTTGACCAGAGGGTAACCATCATCAACCAGGAGTAATTGTTTAGGAGTTGAATATCACCAACCTTGTTTACCTCATGGTCACTTTAGTTTGGATTCTCCGCTACCAGATGGTAAACATCCTAAATCATCCACTACTCACCATACTTAACCATAATGGCTGACCATCCATCGCTAACAAACCATGACTAATCATCCTAACAATCCTTCACCTTCACCAGCCATTTCTGAGCCAACTTGAGCAAATAACAATCCGTTACCAACCACCCTCATCAGTGCGTGACCATGACCAAACAGCCCCATGTCCACCACTACTGGGGCCGGCACCAAAGACGGCCAGCTGCTGAAGGGCATCTTCCACGATGGAATTTCGCTTCACCTCACAATGGAGAGATGTGGAAATCAATGATTGGCAAACATTTGCGTAGATGTACCGGAAACAGTTTTGATATCTTAACGATGTTTAAACGGGAATTAGAATATAACAACTAGATTCTAGATACCATGATCATATAGATAAACGGGAAGCAGTTATTGTAGATTATATACAAACAAATACTACACTATGTCTATATACCATATGCTTAATCAAGCTTATCATAGTGGGCACATGATGTAGTTGATCACCAGGAGGCTACGGAGGCAGCCACTGGCAGTGATAAAAACGGTGGTGGTCCATATGTTGTGAGCCTGGAACGGGGGTGAAGGAGGTGATAATCAGAAGTTGCTGGTTTTTCATAGCAGGACAACCAGGTGGTTGATGACCGAAATCTGAAGGGGGTGATTGATCAACATGTTGACCAATAGCAGAATATGCTGGTTCAGTTCTGTTTAAGATTGTTTAAGCTGTTTATCAAAAAAACAAAGATAGAACTGGTATATTCTTGGTGAACCAGTTGATAGCAGAACTATCATGAACGTGTTGTGTTTCAGATAGTCGAAATTTTGCTCATGATAGTACCCCCACCGATTACGAAGTCATTTACCAAAGAGCAGGGGGGGTACTGTATTTATATGACTCTCCACGTGAGAATCAATTCGGAATATCGAACGATCACACGTGAATATGCCAGTCCCAACAGTTCTAAATCAAAGACAAGCAGTTCCAAAGATGTAATCAACCAACAATGCAAGGGCTATCAACAAAGCTTATTGCGTCCAGCGTCGTACCTTTCATCTGCGGGAAATTCTGACAAACGCGTGACGTGTTGTACAAGAAATGGAGATAACAAATCTTGACATCATCAAAACAAGTGATGGCGATCACCGGCAGCCCTGAAAAAAAAACATTCCAACATATTCCAACCAAAGCTTCCAAGTACAACCACAACTGGATAAAGATACACAGGTACATGTCTACGGCCAACGGATCGGTTCCAACCCGACACTGGAGAACGGACAAGGCCAACGTTACAATGGAGCACTTTCAAGATCAAATCATAGGGGGATACTCATAGTCTTTGTCCATAGCCATGGTGATGGATGCATCGGAAAATGTCCACCAAAACTGGTGGTTTGTCCATACGATGAGCATTTTTGGTTGGAATAAAAGCATTACTAACCATTATTCTGGGGATAAGTATGGAAACATAACCCTTGCTAAAAGTAACCATTCTTCGCAAGGAAACCACCAGCTTGGGAGGACACCATTTTTGAACAACCTCCTAAAAATAGCAAGATTTATCAAATGATATCCAGAGTAGCCCCTAGAGGTATGGATTCCAATCCATAGGGTTTTGAGATCTGGATTGTATGCGCAAAATATAAGGACTCTATGGATATCAAGTGGTATCATAGAAACTGAATCTACATATGGATTGTCAGTTCACTTTCCATCATAATAAGACACACCGTTTGATACAGTGACCATGTGAACAACTGACAAACTGCAAGTGGTGGATTCATATGGATTGAAATCATGGATCAAACCCAGAAAGCCTGGCAGCAAAATGCCCCACAATCACCACAGAACAGCTAAATTTCACGGATATGCAGAAAAAACACATGCCAGGAAGGTTCCCAGCAAACAAAATACGAGACCTTTGTGCCATGGAGTGAACCTTCTGGCTTGGCTGACTGGTTAGTCAGGGATCTTGTTAGCGCGCTTTCTTGGTGTCATGGTATTTGTATGAACAAGTATGACTTGCAGTCCATGCCATGTATAGAGCAACAATAGGCTCCTAGAAATGCCAAACTGCACATTGTTTTACATGTCTGGTGTATCTCAACAACATGATACCAAACTGCCTTGTGATGCATATTAGGCTGGTTGGTGGTTTCAACCCCTATGAAAAATATTAGTCAACCAAGCATTTGTTAATACTCATTGATAAAACCATGTCAATGTCACTCAAACCATCAGCCCAATTAATTGTTAGTTTAAACCATCATTGTTGCTTGTTTTTGCCTTCTTACTAACCACTATTAATGGTTATATAAGTTATAACCCCTACAAAACCACCAGATCTATCTTAACAGTGCCTGCAACGATAACTACTGCCACTACTGCTGCTGCATCTGCTACCGACCACTGAATACGCCCGCCTTGAGTACCAGCCACGGGTTTGGGTTCGTTTGGAAACGTAAGAAGACCTCAGTTGAGTGGAAATCGCCACTTGATGACCCGGCCCCAGCTAGGTCGGGTGGGAGTCTTGGCTGCCCAAGCAGCTATGGCACAAAGCCATGGAAATCACTGGTAGCTATGGCTAGACTATGGTTCATATCATCACCCAAAATGGCTTGATGATGGCTTCACTCTGCTTGATGTCTGGCTCAACTTATGTTGCCCTGTCATTGCGGGCTGCCGAACTACAACCTCAAGATAAAGCGATCACTGCAGTAATTGATTGAAACAAGTTATCACAACTGCCATAAACCGAGCGATGGCTGCGTTTTGCCACAAAAAGATACGGTGGGCCACGAGGAGTGTTGGCTGTTGATATGATTCTTGCGGATCATTTGCATCCATTGATTTGAAGTCAACCCCCATAGACTATTGAAGACAAGTAGTGGTTCATGGATGGTCCTTCTCATGAACCAAACATACTGATTTTTACATCATTAAATCATCCTATTTAACGTTTGGTTCATCATGGTTCATCGCGTTACCAACAAGGATTGATTCCATCAATGACCATAACAATTGGACGGTGGTCGATCATTGCAAACCGATAAATTGTGAGCCTTCATATGTGCTTCTATTCAATTACCAGCTGTGTTGTTCACATTCAGATCAGAGAAGCATATCATCATCATCATCATCATCATCATCATCATCATCATCATCATCATCATCATCATCATCATCATCATCATCATCATCATCCACTCATGGCAAACATCCCCTGTGAAATCCACGATCCATCAAGCAAGCTTTACACAAGACCTTAGCCAAGTGCTTTGAAATCTGCTTGCCTAAATTGTAGGCACATGGTTGCACTGTGAATTGTAAATGTTTCATTGATATACTTGATTACTGCCAATTCAAACAATCTGTGTAAGTTCATGAATGTAATTCATAATAGTATTTATACATAGACAGTGGTGTCTTTCCAGATACACCCGCATGCATGTTTCGCTGGAAACCAGGTAACGCCACCTATTTTGTGGATAGATGGTTTACTACCAATATGATTACAACTCAACATGATTTGGTGATATGGACCACCCATGACAACCAAAACCTGTGTTTGTTCAATAGTTGTCGCAAATTCATCCATTGACAGGTCATCCTTGATATCAGTTTGGACCTGGCAAGATAGACTATGCTAGACTCCTGTAGGTTAGTCACTGCAAATATTTGAAGGCTACAAACCAAATAGTTCATGGAAAACAGTTGAACAACTCACACATTTTTCTTGAACAACAGTTGGTGTTGCCAGAAAATCCCCGGGGTTTCGCCACTTGCGTCAGTCCAGCACCGCCGGGCCCTCCGACCGACAAAGCCATGCTACTGCGCATCTGGCTGTGACCCACGTTGACGGGACTGCTAAAGGGAGTGGCATTGGGGCCCTACCATCTACCCTCAAAGGCTTACAGGCTTAAGCTGGAGGGTTGGTGGTCGTATATGGATAGTGCCAACCTCCGATTAATAAAACCTAGGTGCAATAATTGAGAGGGAATGCTGTACCATTTTGGTGTCAAAGCAGTCGGCTTTTGGGGGATAGCCCCCATTTGTCAACCAGGGGTTTATTCACGACACTCTATACCCCTATTGATCAACCAGGGGTTTACTAATCAAGGGTTGGCATTACACAGTATACATCTCTAAACTAAATTCCCATGATTTCAAAGAATTCTTCATGCCAGAGCTCATAAATGTGCGAGCCAGACGTGGACAATCGAAACAAGCAAAGTAGTAAGACAAGGTGGGCCCTCAGTAGTTATAAGTTGGGTTGTAGCCCAGTAAAACTGGTAGTTAGCACCAGTGAAGTTAGCTATAGACCACAAGCTCAAACTGGTTGTGGGGCCACCTCGTGGAATTGAACATGTAGGGTAATTTGAAGAGTTATAGTTATCTCATCTGGAACTTTGATGATGATGATCATCACCATCACCATCATCACAAATAGTAATCATCATCATCATCATCATCATCATCATCATCATCATCATCATCATCATCATCATCAATCCAGCCCCAATCCCTCTATCTATCGAATAGTTCTTATACCCAATCACCCAAAATATTTTCTGTTCAATCCTCAGCATCCTCTGTTTGAAAAAAATATTGATATTCTAAAAACCGTATCCACAATGCACAACCATGCCCAAACACTTCTAAGCACTGCTAATGACGATCAACTCTATCCTTCATTGTCAATTAAACATGTGTAACTTGAAACCCTTGACTCTAAGCCACTGTCAACCATGAGTACCTACTTTCAACTTTAAACCACTATTGATTGTACACTATTGTATAGTTCCCAGGTCTGTATGCTCTAGTTTGGATTCACATTTTTTTTAAAATCTGGTTAGTAGTTTCGACCCATATAAAAAATATATAAACATATGCTTGTCAACCAACCAACCATTGGTAGGACACTTGGGAAAATGTAAAATCTTTGAAACGGCCAATCAGAAGTTGTTGACCCATTATTGTTGCTTATCATTTCCTATTATTTACAATTATTTTAAAATCAATGGTTATAACCTCTACAAAACCCTGAGCCCTTTCAAACTTCCCATTAATTAACCATGACGTCATCCCTTCCACGACCGATCCCACGCAACCCGGTGACCTCCTCACGTTGAAGCAGCAGAGACTCAATGTTCAGCATGCGCACCTTCCAAGCCCAACGGGCACGGCGCGGGCCCCGAGTTTCCGCTTCATCGTGCCCCATGATTCGAGTTCTGCCCTGTAGCGGATACTCAAAGAGAATTGACCCAGGCCCAGAACCTTCGCATATCTATAATCAGCTGAATTGATCATTAAGCAGTTGACCCACTTATTGATTTTTGCCAAAGATACTTGAAGAATCATAATTGCTCAAGGGTACCAAAGATAATTGGTGTGACCAATTGGTATTACATACCAAAGAAACTCAAAGAGAATTGACAATAATTGGTTCCATGTAGCGGAATCAACTGTGATCTAAAGCATCGGATTTTTCGCATATGTCCGCGTAGGGGTGTCCAAGACATTCCAAGACAGCAGGACAAGCTCAAGGTGGGACTAGTTCCCTTATAAGTAACTCAACTGGGGTTCACTCCCAGCTATTGCAGGGTTACACCCCAACTTACATCTTTTGCGGTCCAACCTTGTAGATATTGTGCCATCCTCAAGCAGGTGCTTAGAACAGCATAACGGGATGGAAAGGGCGGTATGCCGGCTCCAGCCAGTTAGGTGAGCATGCGAACAAAGACTAGATTGGTCATCGAAGGGATGTTCACCTCAGGTTCTGGGTTGACCGCAGCCATATAGCAACTTCCAATCAACCAGTACCTAGTAGCAACGCTGGTGTCAACTCCAGTGTTCGGCGCTGCCCAAATTGTGCCACGTCCACCTTGGACACAGGCGTCAAGACGAAGGGAAACTCGATGATGCCAAAGTCCCGACGGCGATCCTCCTTCTTTGGAAAAAAAGGCGGACGGATTGAGTCATTCATGGTCAAGTATAGGAGATAATAGCTATATTACCCGGGAATATAGTCTTTGTTGATGATGATGAGTGATGAGAGATGAGAGATGAGAGATGATTGCTGATCGATGAGTGATAGTTGATGATGATGATGATGATGATGATGATGATCATGATCATGATTGATTGATTATGATTGAGGATTGTTGATGGTGGTAATTGTGATGCCGATAACCGAAGTAGAATCTCCACTGCAATGGCCGTTGCAGGAAGATGATTCAATGACATTCAAAGCAATTCACATATCTGGTCAGTGGTGAGTACTTCACTGCCAGTGGTTGAGTATCTGGTAGTTGGATGAATCTATCTGTTTATAAAGTTGGTAGTTTATCATGACAGATTTGTTTGGCAAACAGCTGGGTAAGATAGCAAAGAAACAACATTCACAAGCAACAACACATAGCCATTGCAAATGAAAGCAATGGCCAACTTGAGCCAGGTCAAACCCCGCTGTTGTGTCAGTCTTATGGGTTGGTTACACATAGGGATTCCAACCAACTGCCCCTTATAGCCGGCTCGCCACTACAAGATCAACCATCATCCAGCCATAGACCAATATCATCCTGCTAGTAATTATCCTACCAGGAACATCTCATCATCACAAACATTCGTGATCATTCACCGACTTCACCATTCACAGAATCTGCATCAATATGACCATCTAACGATGGTTTTAAAGTGGTAGTCGATAAGCTCTAAATCGTTCCTCAAGTGGCTCTAAATAACATGGACTTTGATATGTGTAAGAGATGGACCACAACAATTCCAACTAAGTCACTTAACTTGGGTTAGCTATCACCTACAGTATATGGGGTATAATAATCCAGCTTGTAACTGCTGGGGGGATCAAAACATGTATGGAGACTATCCCATGACAATGATATTAATGATAAGTCACTGTCTGGTATTACCGTTATATTCCTTATCATTGCTGATGGCTATGGGAAACACTGTTGGTGACCTACTTCATTCGTGATTGTGGGTGATCCAGTCGTTGTTGGTGAATCGTGCATATGATCAATCAAAATTGGCTCAGTGGTTTTCACATCATCCCCAATATCTACCATTTGGTGAGGGCACTCCTGGTAGCTCCAACTGGCTTCCCCTTGAAAGGACTATAAGAATACCCCTGGCTCCAAGCAGCTCCCTCCCAAGCACCACCCAGATTATCCCCAATATTGTTGATCATCCCAGCTATAAAAGAATGTTGGAAACGTCACCATTGTTGATATCATCATCCTCCCAATCATTATAAGTTGGCAATCCCATTATTGCTAAAATCAACCATCAATACTCCTGCTCACATCATCTCGAAAATGAAACTACCGATATCATCCCCACTCTGTATTGTCTGATTCTTATATATCAGGGGCGGTTCTTAAAGTAGGGCACCCAAAAAATGGTTGGTTTAGTACGAACAAATGATTAGTAGATGATTTGGGGGTTCCCTATTTTGAGAAACACCCATATGGTTATCAAAATGATCAACCTTTTTTAGATCATTAGGTTCATTTTGAATCAAGTAGTCCCTACAAATGACTATCAATCATGATGATATCCAAGTATATCATCTGGATGATCTTCCTCAATCATCCCTGATGAACGTCCACGTGCGATCATCCCTCATGGGCACTTCATCCCCGTGGGCGACACGTGTCCTTTCTTTTGAGCAGCACCGGTCGCCGCTCGACGAAACACCGGTCCTCCAAAGTGGTGAAGTACTGACCCCGGTGTTGATACTGCATCTCCAACACCTGACGGAGAGGCAGGCAGTGGGGGCAGGCAATGCTCAGGAACCAGGTTTTGATCTTCACAAGAGCTGGTTGATCCACTGGGTCTTGATGGAGTACCTGGCTGATCAAAATTGGGGCCTCTGAAAAGTACCACAGCAGACTAGTCTGTTCTGCTCCCGAAACAACGCCTCTGGGTTTAGAGGGATCTTGGCCTCATACTTGGTACATGTGACGGTCAAAACCCAACTCTGGCAGTGTTCATCCAAAAAAGTTGTTTTATAACTAGGGCAACTAGCAGTTATAGTAGATATAAGTCACCCAACCTATAAGACACTATAGCGGCTCACAACTAAATTCATGAACTATAGTACTCACCAGTCTCAGTTGAATGGCTTATAAACCAACCTGTAGCTGGGAGGGTATCACTGTGCTGATGGCTCAACTGAAAGTAGCTTGGCGAAGACATTGGGAATGCCTTGAAGGAGATACTGACCCCCATCTGTGATCCAATATTTATTCTTGCACAAGCTGATAAAACAATATCTGGTTAAGAAAAAAATGGTTAAGTAATGGTTAAGTAATGGTCAAATAATGGTTAATGGCTATGTATGGATAATAATGGCTCATATTGATCCGCGGCTGCCAGACACAAGAAGTCCATGTCTGTTCCCAACATCCCTGACCGTATTGGTGGGACTGCTGAGGGATAGCAGGTGAAAAGTCAAAAAACTACAAATTGCATTAATTAACCACTCGTATCGTCATGTCCTCGTTCTCTTCGTTGTTTTTGGTAGTTCCGAAACCGTTGGACTGCATCGTGTTCAGAAAAACCTTCCGGTAGGATACACACCCGCATTGGCTGCACACCATCAAGAGGTTTAGAAAAGTTTTTGCCTCCATCAAGTGATTTGATGTAATGAAGTAAGAAATCCACCGTTTCCGTTGCAAAATTCAAAAGTGGACGAGGCTTTAAGCCATGAGAGTGACCATTATAGCCCAAACGTGCCAATGATACCGCTTCAGCCCGAACATAAGATGGCCACAACGAATTGCCACACAATGTTGAAATACAACGGACCACCGCTTGAAGTGAAAAAAATTGCTTGGAGACTGCTCGAGAGGATTTTGGAAGCATTTTCGCTTCCTGTGACATGCACTGCAAAAAGACTGATGAACTGCCAGATCCCGACTGACGAATTGGAAGATATTGACTTGTATAAATCACAAAGTTTATTAATAGTTCAAGCCACGAAATGCCATGCTTGCACGTGGATGCGTACTGGTCTCCCACTACATAATGGCCATCTGGAGACTGTTGGGGCCATCGAAGTGACATGAACCATTCATATACAGCAATTCCACAGTGTGTACCTAGCAGATTTGCCTCAGCAAGGGACTGAGTTAACGGTTCAGTTCCCATAGAAATGACTGGATCGTATGCAATGCTTTTCATAAGATGCACAACTTCTTCACACGTGATCGAGAGTCCTTGACGAGATCCCCTTCCCTCGTGTTCAATGAGCAATTTGTGTCTTGTCAAATTGTTTTCAACATAAAATGCAAAGACCACATCCAAGGCTTCACTCTGCTGTGCATGATGATTTTTTGCTGATTGCAAGGCTGTTTTGATAGCATTAGGTACATTGCGCAATGCTTTGGTGGCCAATTGGTCAACGGCTGTATTCCCCAATGCCTGCCAAAGTTTCCATGGCGAATCTATTTGTTTCACATCTTGGTGGCTTTTGACTTTGAAAAAAGTGACACTGGTCCGCTCAAGCAATTGAACAAAAATCTGTATCAAATCTGCATTTGCTATGTTATGCAACATGGTGTCAACAGCTTGAGTCCGATGCTTGGCAACTATGTTCAACACATATTGACTATCCGTATAAATAAACACTTGCCGTAAAAAAGGGTCTGGCTCATATTGATCATTACTGGTTGGTGGTTTCACCCCCTTTGAAAAAGATGAGTCAACCAACCATTTGTTAATAATTGCTGAGTTACTGGGCAAAATTAAGAACCATATGTTTGAAACCACCCACCAAACATGGCTATGATCATCCAAAAAAACAGCTCGACGACCACTTGGATGACCAATCACCCAAACCACCAGGATTTATCCATACATCGTGTACGTCGAAAACTGGTGCTTTCCCCTGCTTTCCCTCTGTAATAATGGCTTGTGTTGAATGGTTGGTAGGTACATGTGGGAACCACCGTTGATGGCGGACCGTGGCGACGGATGGCTGCTCCTCGCCTCCTTGAGATCGTGTTTCAAGACGCCTTCACCGCACTCGTTGATGGCATCGTTGTGAAACTGCACGGCGCCGTGGCATGGGAATTCATGGAGGGACACAGCAGAGCTGCCAGAGAGTAGCGGGTAGAAATGGGGTGCTTGCCCCTTTCAAAATGACAATTATCTGTTTGCTTCGTTCAGGTTTGCTTTACTATGAGGAATTGGAAGCCGTCACATTTTTAGACGTGAGACCGGCGCTTTGAAACCATGTATGCAATCAAACGAAATGCTGGGTCGATGATAATTTTGTTACTTGGATTGAACATGGCCATGTTATGAGGCTTGATCATGGCTGAATATGGCTGATGATGGTTGATGATGGTTGCTTAAGGGTGATGACTTGATGTTTCATGCTATTGATTGTAAGTGGCAAGGCTCAGCCTGGTGGCCAATTCTTAGTCTCACCTAGTGGGCAGCCCCCGAGTTGATGGGTTCGAAGACATGGGTTGTTGCACGTTTTCAACACAAACTAGAGTGGGCATGCGCCAAGCCATAGGGAAATCAAGAACCCACCAAAAACATGATCATTTTACATTTGGAACCATTGGTTTGGCAAGTACCACTATTTTGGCACATACCCCTTTCTAGGAAACAAGAACGCAGCTTGATTGACTTCTTTTGTGGATGAATATAGTATCCTGCCGAAAGATAGAATATTCGGCTGCGAATGGGCAAGAGATAGAATACATGGATCAACAGGGTAGCGAAATTTAAGAGATAGAATATTTCAGCCGTCAACCCCAAGAGATAGAATATTTTTTTGGGGTCAGTTGCATTCGGAGCCGATCTGTCAGCAGTTTCCATCTTTATACATGTGCATGTATGTGTGCAGTGATGTGCATACACAGCGTAATTATGCAATACGTGTTAACATCTGTGATTCCAAATGTGGCAGCACCTGAACAAAGTGAGGCTGGAGTACAGCATTGATCGGAACCTCATACCACCTTCCCATCAGATCCCCTGGCTGGCTGGAATCACACAAAAAAATATTCTATCTCTTCAAAGTTCAAACACTTTGAAAAGAAAGATCATACGAACAAAAATTATCCCCTTTCTCGCCTAGGCCGCAACTCAGCATGGTGTCCACTGTCTTTGACCCGGATGAGCAAACAACAGCCTCGGGTATATAGCCTCAAACCACCCCAGGTGTTCATTGTAAAGGACAACCGATCTTTTTTGGGAGAAACCATGTCAGTTGAGCAGCTTTGTTTCAGAACCTTTCAGCCCGTGGATCACTGCACAAACAATACAACACGGCGTTTGTGGCAAATGAGAAAGAGATAGAATATATACATGGATCACTATAGGGTCAGTGTGACTCAAGGAAAAAAACGCAATTGGACATGGGCCAGGAGAAAAACATGAAAAATGAAAGAATGGAAAATGAGTAGAATATCAGGGAATTTTGGGCGACGGTCAAATTTCGTGCGAATGACAGAATATATATCGTCATACGAAGCACGTGTCCAGCAGCAGCAGCTTAAGCATTTTCCCAACCATTACATATTCTGACGTCTTTGTCAAGCAGTCTTTCCTGCTTTCTTTTGGCAGTGCTTACACACATCCATTGTGACCATCTCTGAATCACGTCCCCCGCAACTTTTGCTGAAGTGTGCCTGTCAGGGTTTGTGTGTGTACGTGTTTCATTTCCCCAAAAACGAAGCTTTGAGTGCTTCACGGTGGTCTCTTTCTAACACAGTTTTTTTGTCTTGGGAGCAGCCGTGGCCTTGTTGTTTGGTCCCTGGATGAAGTAGATCTTCTCAATTTTCTCCAAAGTAGGTGCTTTTGTAGGCGAGGGCTGCAAACTTTTCAATGAGGCGGTAGGGGTTTCTTTGCGAAGTCGAAAAGCATATGATGCCAATGCCCAAGTATCACGGGCCAGGCAAAGGAGAAGGTATGACACCGCAATGGGAAAGAGAATGTCCCAAGTCATGCTGAATGTGCCAAAACTGCTTCGGGATGGAAAATCATTCATTCTATACACCTGAAAGGAAATAATGTCACATCAATCCAGAAGAAATAGAATATTTAGAGACCTAAAGATAAGACTTGTTTGTAGGCCCCTCAGAATGATCCTGTCAAGTTCTCTTGAAAATACATCAGTGATTTTGAGACGGTCCTTGATTTCTCGTATGTGTTTGGCTGTTAGTGTGAAATTGGGGAATGTTCCAGCAATCCAGAAGAGATAGAATACTAGTGGGTATTTCCACCCTGTCCGCAAATTCCTGCCGAAATATAGAATATTTTTTTGTACTAATATTCTATCTCTTACCCTCAAACGAGAATGAAAACAATATGGTATTTGTTTCATTCGTTTTCCTGCGAATGGAAAATATTCTATGTTTCAGCAGGACGCTATACTTGGAATCCACATTCATCAATGCAAGTAGTTCTACATGCACGTTTAGAAATGCTTGGGATCTCCGTCAAATCGTGTGCTTGTTTCTCAACTGTCTCAGCAATCCTGATGATAGTCGTGGGTAAAGCTTGGGGTATCCATACAGGTCAGGCATTCAATAGTGTGGGTTTGATATCATATCAATTTGAAAGACTATACTAATCCAAACTGCAGATTACGATGCAGCATCAATCTAGTATCAAAAACGTCAAAGTCATTCACCAAACACCGACAGCAAATTAAATCACCGATCCGCACCTGTGTCAAAGGTAGGCATTGCGCAGCCTGAGATTCAGTGCTATTGGTGGGAAGGGCTTCTTCTACAGCTTTGCATGGGTGTAACACAAACAACGCATGCATTGTGGTCAATATGGTGGTTAAGGTTGGTTCAGAATGAGTGGTCTGTTGTCAACAAGGTAGTGAATAATCGACAATTCAATAGGGTGGCTAATAATCAACAATAGGGTTGTTTTATGTTGTGAAGAGTGGTGTGTATCGACGAAGCAATCAAAAAAGGTTAGTAACTAATCAATGGCGGTTGATGGAGAAAGGTGGTTCAAAATCACAGCTGGTTAATAGTCAACAATTAGGTGGTCCATCATCCAAGGTGGCTAATAATCAAATGCGCTCAGCAGTCAAAGGTCAAGGCGGTAAATAGTCCAAAGTGGGCAAGAACCCAAGCTGGTTAAGAATTAGCAAGTAGGTGGTTAACAAAGCTGAATCAATTCAACAAAATATATGGATAAAGCCCCATCCATTAAAGTGATTCCCAAAGGAACATCATTTTGGGGTGTATCCCATGTACCACCAGTTTTTGGAATCGCACGCATACAATTGTATATGGAACCCCCTACCACAATCAACCAAATGGGCTTTCAAATATTTTCCGACAGGCAGGGTCAATAGGTTGAAGAAATTTTCCCTGTCAAAACGATGGTTGCGTTCGAGAGTGATTCACATGGCTTTGGGTCAAAACCCTGTACCCCTGGTTTGACCATCATTATCATTGTTTTCCCTATAGTTTTGTTGGTTATTATCCACCACTATTGATAGTCAATATTCACCCATAGCCACGTCAGCCAAGCTGTAGTTGCAACATACTTCTCCACATAGTAGAATAACGAAGCATCCCGATGGCTGTGATATCAGTTGGCCAATCAGTTGAACAAGATGTCACTATCAATTTGGGATTGGGTATCCATAAATGATGTACCTGGATAGTTGGTTTGTTTCCCATTAGAATGACCATTTCAGGATAGTTGGGGGTACCTCCTCTTATGGATAACACCCCGTTTGATTCTTATTGAATCATGGTTCAATCAATTTCAAACATGTTCATCATGATATTCCGCATGTTCAATGTTCAACAATTCATTCATGATGTTCAACCATTCCTTGATGATCTTCCCCATGCCAACTCTCTGCACTTGCCTCATCCTCAAAGATCTGTCCCTGCTGCCGCATGAGCTGCGCCTGTGCAAAGGATCATCTCGAGGATCGTCTCATTGGGTCTGTAACTGGGTTACTGTCGCCATAGTGTCACCATGGTGGTAGCTACAAACAGGGAAGCCGCCAGTTTAAGGGTGCACTACGGCCTTCGACCAACCCATTTGGCCTATGGTGTTTTTCTCCGCCATCCCCGGGTACACCCTGTGGATTCTGTGGATATATCATATATTCATTTGAGGCTGATAGCTGATTGGGTATTGCCTTATCCCATGGTTACCAGAACCATCCGCCAAATTACTGGTTGATATGTCCACCGCTTAGCATATCGTATTGTTATTGGTTCCTTCCTATTGAAATATTAAATAGAGCTATCTTGTATATGAGCTGGTCAACCACTATCAACCATGAAGATACTTGGCGCCATTCGCATTTTGAATTCACACGTGCTATTTTTCCTCTGGGTGTGTGTCTTCTCAAATGTTATATATGGCCGTCCGTGACTTGTGCATTTAAAGGTCATTCACAACCATGCAAATCACTTGCATGTCTTGATTTGATTTCTGGTTGTTTCACAAACGGGACAACCAGCCCTTGCACAGTTTTTGTGATTTTTGCTGCTGTATCAACATAGTTTGTCATCTCTACACATGACTGCTATTTGTTCAGCCAGCAGTCCATCGTTAACCATGATCGAACAATATCAATTGGTCGTCACATATTTATTCACCACATTACTACTAGTAGCAACCATGCCAATTCATCTGTATATGCAGTACAGTATTCATCATGAATTCAATCCATACATTACCCATTATATGGCGGCTTCTCAAAATCGGGAACCAAAGAAGAAATGTTGCTTTCTTATTCTATGGTTTGTTCAACCATTTGGCTATGGGTCAAAACCCTGTACCCCTGGTCCCCCCACCATTAACCATTGTTTTCCTTACCATTGTTGGTGATTATCCCCCACTATTGATGGTCAATATTCACCCATAGCCATTTTTACCACCATGAACCATTCAACATCTGCCAACCCTGGCTGCCGTAGCAGCCTTTCGCCGAGTGCGCCAGTGCTGCTGATGCTCCAAGCGAAGCTGATTCGCACCTCGCATGCGCGAACGCCCTGGGCGTTCTGAACGAAGCATGGCCCTGGAAATGGTCGATTTTTCCGTGGTTGAATTGCGGTAGTTGAGAGCTAAAACCCCAACAAAAATAGGGCTGGGATTGTGGACTTATCAGTTTTCAGTTGCTTCCTCTTGAATGGACGGTCGTTGACGGCTCATAAGTGGAAACCAATATATTGATAGGAACACAACCAACAACAATTCACACGTGTGATGATGATTGATGATACTTTCCAGGGGCACCTCATGGTGGTACGCAAGCCATGGTGGTACAAAAGCCATGAAGCCACGCTGGTGCTGAGGGAGCACATCATGTGAATCAAAACTGTGCTCCCAAAGCCAAGGCCCAATGGAAACGACACCGTAAACAGGTGAAGCCATTGATTTCAATTGATTTCAAGGCTAGCAGGTGAAGCCCGCATAAGTGCTACCCCATGAAACAACCATGTGGTGGTTTCTCAAGCCAATTAATTTGGGGACCCCAAGTGATGGTTGGTTTGTCACTATAAATGGCTTATATAAAGGATGATAACTGGGGGTACCTCTATGAATTGAGAAACCCCCTTGTAGCTGTTACCACAAGGATTTCGCCATCTTTCACGTAGCTGGTCCTTTGGCTTAAGCACAGCCATTCGATTGGGATCCAGCAATGGGAGTCCTTAAGGCTCAGGGCTGATCCTTCTTTTGTACAGGAAAGCGTCAAGAAAAAGGCACCAACTTTCTGAAAGAATGAGCAGCTGGAACTCGACTCTGAAACACATGTATCTTGAGCGTGTTTGTGGAAAGGTAGGGACTTTTGCTGCAGCTTTAGAACAATGTCACCAAAAGATCAAACCATCCAACCACCTTGACGTTTCTGGTTTTGGCAAAAAGGCCCAAAATTTGGCAAAGCCACTAGTGAAAAACATCTTGGGGCAGCTGCTCAGGTATGGCGGTCAGGCAGTTGGCCATCAGGAGTGTGGGGAAATGACCCTCATGATGAAGCCTACCAACATAGCAAGGTCATGATGTTGAACAAGCCACCATCAAGCCAAGAACGACCATGGGACTTCAGC
>VSDK01013191.1:35984-102391 GCA_009767595.1 Symbiodinium kawagutii
GAAGATATGTCAGAAAGAATGTCAAAAGATATGCCAGAAAGGATGTCAGAAAGAATGTCAGAAGATATGTCAGAGAGAATGTCAAAAGATTTGCCAGAAAGAATGTCAGAAGAGATGTCAGAGAGAATGTCAGAAGATATGTCAGAGAGAATGTCAGAAGATATGTCAGAAGACATGTCAGAAGACATGTCAGAAGAGATGTCAGAGAGAATGTCAAAAGATATGCCAGAAAGAATGCCAGGGAGAATGTCAGAGAGAAGATTTGTCAGAAAGAATGTCAGAAGATATGTCAGAAAGAATGTCAGAAGAGATGTCAGAAGAGATGTCAGAGAGAATGTCAGAAGAGATGTCAGAAAGAATGTCAGAAAGAATGTCCGAGTAGAAAGTTGTCAGAAAGAACGTCAGAAGATGTGCCCTAAAGAATGTCAGAGAGAATGTCAGAAGATATGTCAGAAGACATGTCAGAAAGAATGTCAGAAGATATGTCAGAGAGAATGTCAAAAGATATGCCAGAAAGAATGTCAGAGAGAATGTCAGAAGATATGTCAGAAGACATGTCAGAAAGAATGTCAGAAGAGATGTCAGAAAGAATGTCAGAGAGACTGTCAGAAGATATGTCAAAAAGAATGTCAGAAGAGATGTCAGAAAGAATGTCAGAGAGACTGTCAGAAGATATGTCAAAAAGAATGTCAGAAGAGATGTCAGAAAGAATGTCAGAGAGAATGCCAGAAGATATGTCAGAAGATATGTCAGAAGATATGTCAGAAGATATGTCAGAAGATATGTCAGAAGATATGTCAGAAGATATGTCAGAAGATATGTCAGAAGATATGTCAGAAGATATGTCAGAAGATATGTCAGAGAGAATGTCAAAAGATATGCCAGAAAGAATGCCAGGGAGAATGTCAGAGAGAAGATATGTCAGAAAGAATGTCAGAAGAGATGTCAGAAGATATGTCAGAAAGAATGTTAAAAGATATGCCAGAAAGAATGTCAGAAGATATGTCAGAGAGAATGTCAGAAGATATGTCAGAAAGAATGTCAAAAGATCTGCCAGAAAGAATGTCAGAGAGAATGTCAGAAGATATGTCAGAAGACATGTCAGAAGACATGTCAGAAGAGATGTCAGAGAGAATGTCAAAAGATATGCCAGAAAGGATGTCAGAAAGAATGTCAGAAGGTATGTCAGAAAGAATGTCAGAAGATATGTCAGAAAGAATGTCAGAAGAGATGTCAGAAAGAATGTCAGAAAGAATGTCCGAGTAGAAAGTTGTCAGAAAGAACGTCAGAAGATGTGCCAGAAAGGATGTCAGAAAGAATGTCAAAAGGTATGCCAGAAGGAATGACAGAAGATTTGCCAGAAAGAATGTCAGAAGGTATGTCGGAGAGAATGTCAGACAAAAGTGGAGTCAACAAGCGGTGATGACATGACATGGTGGGGATCACTCGAAGTAAAGTAATTTTCGTTTTTTCATTCCTCAGCCATGAACCTCCCCCAAAAGCTTGTCCCAGGCTCCAGAACCAGCGGGGTTTGCATCCTGCAGCCTCTGCACCCAAAGAAAGCCCCAAACAGAAGGTTACCGACTCTTATGTAAACAAGAATCTGTTAAGAATTTAAGGGACCCTCAACACATGATGTTGCAAAATCCAGCGCTATTTAAATTAAGAATCTGAGGGACCCTGGGCAAACAAAATGGGATTCTTGTATAGCACATGCACTGTAGTTGATACAACAACTGATGTAATCGTTTTGAGAACACGAAGGTTAAGTGAAGAGATTTTTCCACCCGCAGTGTGGACCATCAACCTTACTTGACCCTTGGCCAGAGCCAAATACTGTGGATACATCAACACTGCTTAATTGCATACCCTTTATCAAGTTGACCCAGAATCAACAATAGTATGTTTTCAACGTCATCCCTTCCTGAATGTTTGTGTGTTGATACTGCACCCCATTTGTTTTTGTGGTTTTTCATCACCTCAACCATGGCTTCGCAGTCTCCAAATGATTGGTATGCCGTGCATAGCTTGGAACCGATGGTCATCGTTGGAACCGTCAGCCTTTGCCCCATGGAAAAAGCCATGACCGCTCAGAGCGCAATGGTTGTGGAATCCCTGTGATGGTTGTTCTCCCTGGTGTTTGCCATGATTTCCGCAGGAACTGAATTCTGAATCATTACATTGTTTTCTATTTGATCATGATGATTTCCTTTGAGAACTTTGAACAGTTAACATATAATCACATCGGTCGTGATGGCCAAAATTTATATAACGTCCTAGCTGCTATCACGGTTCATATGCCAACTGTTTATTTGATGGTATGAGGGATTCAGGGTTTTGACCTATAGCTATGAGTCTACTATGCAACTATGTTTAAGGCCCAAAAAAAGGTTTTTCTATGGTGCCTACTGTGCGTTTCATCCGCCCGGTGATTCAACCAACGACCCTCATTTTGTTTGGTCCGCGTTGCCGATAAAATTTTGCGCTCTATCACAAGATTGTGGTTCTTTTCGAGGCACGCACACACACACACAATGACAAGTGATCCGTGATACACGCATCACAGCATCCAAACCAACCTGTGCAGGAGTCAATCGGGTACAATTCATACGAAACACTGTTGTCAGGGCGCTGTATAACCACCAACAGCATTAATC
The DNA here is from genome assembly GCA_009767595.1 of Symbiodinium kawagutii. Taxonomy (NCBI): domain Eukaryota; class Dinophyceae; order Suessiales; family Symbiodiniaceae; genus Symbiodinium; species Symbiodinium kawagutii. The sequence continues at coordinate 38,642 of VSDK01013191.1, forward strand.
AACCGCTCACCAACATTCACCAACTATATCTAGCAAAGAAAAACCACTGTTGAGGCGTTGCATGTCGCAGCAGTCCTCAGCCAATCCATGGCCGGGCCCTTCAGCGATGGGTCCCCAGGCAATCACATCCTCCAAGTGGGTAAAGCCTTCGCCCTGGAGAGCGATTCCAAAGAAGAATGGACTGAAATCACGAAAATCATAGCGATATGGTGCTTTCGTAAAATAGGGGGACCCTCAAAAATGGTTGGTTTATTACTATGAATGTTTCATATGGGATGATTTGGGGGTACCCCTATTTTGAGAAACACCCATATGATATGCTTACAATTAATGGTTATCTCAGCCTCATTAGACATCCTTTGCTTGCTTAAGTACATCAAAATTCTGGTAGCGAAGAATCTTGATACTGATGGTCAAAGCAACCAACTGAGCAGTCGGGAGCAAATCCAATGGAATGCAGATCAAACAAGTCGATGCTTGGCAAGCGGCCCGCCAAGCAAACAATTCCATGCACCATCCAGGATCTCTCAGCAAAGGAATATCCTCTGATTGTCAAGGGAGAGGCTGATCAAATCATAAAGAGCTTATCACTTATCATCATTGCATAAACACCTATGCGTTTATGGCCATTTGTTGATGGTTCATGGCCGATCGTTCGTAGTAGACATACCATTTTTGTCAGTGAATCACAACCTACTCAGACTATGATCGAAACTTGTGAAAAATACCACTCACTTGGATCTTTCAACCATAGTCTGAGTAATCATCAACGATCATCAACTACTCATCCACTATGAATCATCAATAGCCACAATCAACCATTATTAACCACCAGTGCGGCTCTCTGCAATAGCGGGGGAGCAGTATTGACGGAACAGTCCGCTGAATGTGCGCACCATTAGTAACCACCTTTCAACATTCTGAGCCAACTCTTGACCACCAGTCACCATCAAACAACACCAGTTTCCTGCTACCATCCTGGATCCTTACCACCCATACGTCACCGACCCCTGTCACCCACAGCATTGCGGGCCGCGCCAGTCCTGTGCTTCTAGCAGCGACAGCGTAATGAACTGCTGCATCTGCAGGTGGGTCAGCGATGATCCCCGGACTTTCACTGGTTGCTGCACATCTGAAAAAATACACGTGAACACCCCCCCACCAAAAAAAAAGGTATATCCAGTATATATATATATAAATATTATATATATATATATATATATATATTTATTTATACAATAGCCATTGGTTTTAGACTGCTTTTGGCGACCTTGTTTTGGGCTCTATCTTTCTACTTTTCACCTCATACCAGATGTTTCTGATCTGCTGCCAGCGACAAGCACCATGATACGCATCACTGGTTGAACCTGGCCACATGTTCCCTTCTACTTATTGGTTGCTGTTCTGGGTCCCTTGTTACTCGCAGCTGGGCGAGTGAAGACCAGTTGCTGTTGACCGACAATACCCTGAGCAGCATCAACACTGCATTCTATCTGATAACAACAGCTGCAACTCATACTGACTATTTACTATTCCAACTCTTGCTCCTGTACGGCACCTAGCGCATACTATCATATCCTACTCCCTACCCTTCCAATTACCTTTGTAATAAGTGACCATCCCTATGCCATTTCCCTGGTCACCCACAACATTCCATGGTAACTGGTTGCGGGTAGGGACTGTGCCAGTCCCAACATGCGCCGGCACAGCTCCCAGCACCTGTCCCAGCCGATTCTCTAAGACCTGCAGCGGTGGACAAATTCAGATGCCGCGCCAGGGGAACATCCCCAGACTTTTGTATCAACTCTAAGGCTGTCACGTTTTCAGGAACAATCATGCTTGTACATGCTTTAAGTATATTTAAATATATATGTATCAGTATATATAGATATATATATATATATAGTTAAATATACATCTCAATATATATATATATATATGTATATGTATATATATGTATGTAAAAAGTGTTCTATATTAATTTGTGAGAATAAACGTATATACACATACATAAATGGTCCTGTCCACAAATGGTGTACCCCTTCCTTTTTCGCAGTTGTCCTGATAAACTGTTCAAACAATGATAACGAGGATGATTGTGATGATGATGATAATGATGATCATCATGATGGGAGACGCGGCGCTTCCACTGTCCAAACGAACGACATGATTGGAGGAGAAAATACACCAAAAACAACGTCCATTTAAGCACATTGTCTCTACGGATTGCCCAATGCAAGTCCACGACCATGACAGCATACCTGAGATAGCCAAACATGGTTTGGGGCCGTGGATCAATTGCGTACCCAACGTACGATTCCCACCAGTCCGGTTTGACTAAGAAACCAGAAACCCAATAGATCTGTTGATCTTTCCCTGAAGTTTGCCATCTTGTTTCTTGCATCAAATCTAGGAGGTATTGACTAATTATTGTGTATAGGGGCCTGACTTTGGCACTATTACTATTACCTTAAAGTTTGGTCCAGACTATTTGGTTCAGCGACTCTTGGATTCGCAAAATATCTGGAGATCAACAAGCCGCTCTTGCCTTAATCAGCCACAACTGATGCCATCGGATGATTTTGCATCACATATCTATGGTGGAAAATCAACAGCCATGGTCAGTTCACCATTTTCTGCTTGGTGGTTTCCACCCCTATAAAACATGTCAGTCATTCAACCAATTGTGAATGATTACTAGGGAAAATAAACATGTCAATCAAACCACCAACCAGTAGCTGTTAAACCATGATTGTTGCTTATTATCCCCTATTAGCAACCATTTTGATGTTTATAACCCTCATGGTTGCTTATGCTCCCCTATCATCGACCATTTTTACTGGTTATAATCCTCATGGTTGCTCATTATCCCCTATGATAATGTATCATCAACTTGACCATGTTCTAACTAGTTACAACCAAGATGATTCCAAGCAGCGACCCAGCACCGTGCTACCAAGACACAGTCAGCGGCAGCTGGCTTAACCACTTGATCAAGGTGTCCTGCCATCGGTGTCACGTGGTGGGTCCCCCGCAATGGCTGGATGTCGCACTGGTGACATGTAGCGATGATGACCGGTTGGTGGTTTCAAGCCCTATGAAAAATATATGGCTATGGGTCAATATTCACCAGCCATAATTGGGGATAATGACCAACCATTTTAAAGGGAAAACAATGGTTAATGATGGGGAACCAGGGGTACGGGGTTTTGACCCACTGCCATATGTCAACTAACCATTTGTTGAGACCCACAGGGAGAAATAACAATGTTTAAAACCACCAGCCAGATTAGTTCGGGGTTCATCCAGCTACCTTACAGGCAACTAACCATCGCCATATTCATCCAGTTACTTGTTATATGAGGTGACATGAAACCATGATTAGTTCGGGCTTAGTTCTGTTTAGTTCAGCTTCCTTTGCGGGGTTGTAACCATGGTGAACTATCTCAGTTATAAGCACGGCTGAACATCCAAGTAGCTATGGTCGATATAAGAAGTGCTTGTCAAATGGCCAATCTCAGCGAACATACAAGTGGATTAACCTGGGGACCACTTTCTACAACATTTACTCCATAACATATGACAAATGATTCAACAAATGGTCAGTGGATGTCAATGGTAGGTCTTAAGTGACACATAGTGTTCTGATCCACTTAGCGGCTCAATGATCAGTCATACAGGGTATGTAGCTTGATCAGGGTCAGCAATCAATGGTAATACTTGATATCGCTGAAACGCAGCCAATCACTAAACCGTCAATCATGACCTGTGAGCATCACTTTTAGTGATGAGCTGACAACGAGTCAGGGCAGATAACCACTTGTTCAAATGTGTCAAACATGGTGGCGCAGTGTTCCTTGAAAAACAATAGCAGGGGATCCCCCAAAAAATGAAACAAACAATGATTCACTAATCGCTGTTCAACGGTCACAGTCACCGAAAAACTGACTACCCAACTTGTGCAGATTCCAGCGAGTTGGTGGTTGCCACGCTTATCCGTCGAGTTAACGGTAGTGGCTTGTTGGTGGTCATGAACCAACCACGATGAACCACTGCCGAGAAGAATCCCTGCCCTACAGTTGACCATTAACGATCACCAATGCCCTTCCAGCTACATTTATAGTAAGTAACCAGTGAACCCCAAGTAGGGATGGTTGCCCGACATAAAGGCAAGTGGTGGGCTTAAGTGAATGAACCAATCGTTATCAATTTATCAACTGTGGTCAATCAACCATGAAACAGGGACTGTCAAAAACAGGCCAAATCCCAAAACTTGCTGCTCACCATCTCGCATTATAAAGCCTCTGTACCCACGGCAAACTGTCATGAACTAACAACCAATGACATGTTCAATGACAATTAGCCATCAATTCCCCACAAAATGTTTTCACTATGAACTAACAACTAATCACATGTTTATTCACAGCAAAGCGGCAAAATTTACCATCATTTCACCATCTGTACTTGGTTGATATCGACTAACTGGTTTATCCCAACCACTTACCACGGGGTCACCCCACCAACCATGTGGTGACCGGACACCCTCTGCACAGCATCTGCGCCTTTGCAGGCTTCAGTCGTTGCAGTTGTCCCACCAGTCGAAGCACCTTCTTCAGTGCCTGGCCAGTGACAAGCACCAGGCTGTAAGCAACCGTTTACATGGCTGGTGATAAACATCTGGCTCTCTGTGCATGTAAAAAAAATATCAGCGTTTATATATAATTGTATATGATATGTGAAAACATGTTTATGTTATATATTGAAATATGTGTGTATAAAAAGAAATAACATAACATTTTACGACATATCGCGACATATTATGGTCGAGTGCATGATGTCAATGGTATATGGATGAACGTTTAGTCTGAGAATGATGGCTAGCATCGCCAGTCATGGTTGCCATTGTGGGTGTGTTTATATAAGTGCTCAGCACAGTGGAACTAATATGCAAGTGGGTCAATTTTCTGTACTCTAGCTGTTCACATCCCCCAGGTGACTAATCGAGTCGAGCTGCTGGGTTGTTCATCTACCATGGCTGTTGGTTGGTTCATACGGACCCAGCTTGGCATATCGCCGATGTGGATGAGCTTCTCAATATGATATTTTGAACTGCATGCCTGGCTCAAGTAATGTTGTTTTGCAGGATGTCATGAACCAGCTTAGGCAACCCTACCCTTCCAGTTACCACTATAGTAGGCGACCAACCCCGGCTAGCTGGTAGAAACCAGAACTGGTGACCTATGAATTTCATCGCAGCTGGAAGCCTGGGCTTTGGTACATTGAGGTACTGTACCTGATTCGAAAATACATACATAGCATCTCCACGCCGGGTCGAAACCCCTAAACCAACTACGAATAATGTTTTTGATATATTTTGATCAGGGCAAAATAGCGCCTCAGCGGCTACATAGTGGGTGGGGTGCCATCTACACTGTGCGTTGGTTTTGGTTGGCTTTGGGTGCGTGTTGTGCAGTTTGTCTCTTGGTTTTTTCACAACTGCTCTTGCAGATCAAGAGTCAGAATTTGTGTGGTTTTCTGTTTGTTGAACTACGGGGGCGCTGTTTGCGCGCAATTGTACAATCTATTCCGATCCTCTATATTGTCAAATCCGAGTTCGTTCGCCCAATCAACGAGAACTCTGGCCGCCAATGTCAGTTTCTTCTGGAATGTGTTTCCTTGTGATTGCAATTGTGTTTGTTTCTTGTTTAGCTTAAAAACAACTGAACACATGTGTGCAACACTCGCAAAGCAAGTTCGACAAGCACTGGAAGAAACATACAATTAAAAACAATGAATAACCATCATCCATCAATCACAATATGATGGTTATTTGATGGTTATTTGATGGGGAAACAGCATGCATAAAGTTTCTTCTGCATGCCTGGTGGTGACCACACCAAGTCTATTTCTTTCGCCCAAGCCACCCGCGAAAGGTTGATCATCAACACCAGCTGACTGAGCAATTTAATCCCTAGATTTCCTCATCAAATAACCATCATCCATCAATTAATCACCATCCATCATGACATATCATATTATCCATCATTAATCCCCAATCCACCATCAATCAACCACCAACCAAGCACCAATCCAGCGCCAATCAAACATCAATAAACCATCATTTCACCATACTTTACCATCCATTCACCATCATTAAGCCATGATTTCCATCATCTACCAGCTGGGGCAACCACTTCCAGGGCCCGCCTGGAAATCCCCGGGTTCACCAAGGCCCGGATGTGACAACCTCAGCAAGCAAACAGGGCTTGAGGATAGGAATGATGGGAATGTTTATTATCATATATAGTATTGATAGTAATGATAATAATGGTAGTAATGATAGTATTGGTAATAATGATAGTAATGGTAACAATGACAATATCCCCTTTTGCATTTCCTAGGTGTTGTCAGGGGCTTCATTTTGTAGCATATAATTTTTGAGAACAAGCTTTGGTGCTACAAAATGGTGAACCTGCACACTAGCAACTAGCCAGACCTGTCCGCTACAAAATGACAATTGGAATTATATCATCAAGATGGGAGCAGGAAAACCCTCTACTACAAAATGACAGTTGGATTTCTATGAGAAGTAGCATGACCCAATCCAGTCCCATTACAAAATGACAATTGAAAGTCTTGATTTATTGTAAAGCCATCCTTGTAACGAGAGGCTACCCCCCAGATTGTAACTACAAGAAGAGGGTCTCAACCCCTCTCGTGAAATTCGAGCTGAGATCCAGCTATCATATGAAAGTCCAACGCTTGTCACTCAAGCATGGTACTTAATATGCGTCAATTAGGGTCTACCAATGTCATTTAAAATTAGTGCTGATTAACGTTGTTTAGTTGCAATTGATGCAATTTAATGTCAGCTAGTGTCGGTTAGTGTCGATTAGTGATATTTAGTGGCAATTACTGAAATTTAGTGTCCTTTAGTGCCATTTAGTACCACTTTGTAACAGTTAGCGTCAATTAGTGATATTTAGCGGCCATTAGTGCAATTTAGTGTCATTTAGTGTCAATTAGTGTCGATCTGTGATATTTAGCAAGTAGTGCAATTTAGGCTCAATTAATGTTATTTATATAGTATTTTTGTAGGTTACTAACATGAAAATGGCAATTCAATGAATGCAATGGGGCAATTTAGTCTCATTTTGTGTGAATTCGTCTCATTTAGTGTCTTACGTGCTCAAGTTGACTAAATATCTAGGTATAGCAATTTGGATCTAACGATGGTCTGCCCATCCAGTGACTGCGCGCTACAAAATGATGAGGCCGCCTCACTTCAGTACAAAATGACTTTTGCACCCAGCTATTGCATGAAGTTCCAATACACCTCACTTAAATTTGGTGTATAATGATAGTCATGTGAATTATTGTCAAATAGAGTCATTTACAATAACATGATGACAAATATTATGGCCTTAAATATTGTCAACATGTTTTTCAGGTCAGCTTCATAGCCTGTCACATGATGCCTACAGCTGCATGGTGATCATCAAGCGGCTCAGTGGCTTACCCCGTGGCGGTGCCATGAAGCCCCACGACAGAGGAGCCCAGCCCCGTTGCTGCAACGGGGACTTTTTCGTTCTCACTGATCATTCACCATCATTAACCATTAACCATTCACCCGTCATTCTGTGGCATAAGTCTCTACAAATGGGTGAACAATCACTTATCATCTGTAACCATTCACCAGTTCGTTTTTCTTGTGGCAAAAGGCTCCCCTTATAAGTCAATAATGATTAAGAATAGATATCATCAATAAGCATTCATGAGTCATAATAATCATGAACCATCCTTCATTTGTAGCATTCACCTATGGCATCAACCAACCATTCACCAACCCGTGAACCATCAGATTCACTACCCATCAAACTGCTAGAACTCACCATGGAACCCGCACCCACTGCAGCCCAAGCAACAGCACCATGACGGCCCGGAGGAAGGGAGGGCTCTGAAGCCTTGGTCGTTTCAACCCGGTGATGATCAACCGGTGGATGCGATGTGGCACACCCAAGAAGGGTTGTCAACCATGGTTGTGGTTGGTTGAGTAATGGTTTATTGATGGTTGGTTTACAGATGGTTGGTTTGTTAGTGGTTGGTTTATTCATGGTTGGTTTACTGATGGTTGGTTTATTAATGGTTGGTTTAATGATGGTTGGATTATTGATGGTTGGTTTATTAATCCAAATGAGGGGACTATACCATCTATAAATGGTTGCAGGGGTTATGACAAAGAATGATGGTTATATAATATGATATGAGAAAGTCACCAAAAAATGATGGTTAAACAGCTACTATATGGTGGTTTCTCAAGCCACTTTAGGGATCCCCAGCTATCATCCTTTACATTAATCATTGATAGCAGTAACCAAGCATTTTTGGAGGTTCCCTTTCAATTGTAAGAAACAATCATGTCAAGGGCTTGAGTAAACCGTATCATAGACCTGGATTCAATCACAGCAAAAGTTGATATCAGGGGTTCAACATGTTAAACTGGTGAAATCAGCTAAACGATATCAGTTCAGGCTTTGCTAGTCAAAAATCCAACTTTTTGGTGGAAATGTTGCTACTTGAGGGTTCAGGCAGCCTGGGTTTTGCTCAGCGGAGATACTTTGGCGTTTTTTATTGCCCCTGCAACCGGTGCCCCAAACGATACTTGCAGTCACTGAGATGAAGAGTGATATGTTTAATTACATGTTTGGATTTGAGTAACTGCTGCTTGTTTCTTAGAAAAAATAGTTGTTCATTGTGTGAACTCGAGGTAGGATGTAGATTTGCTAGCTCCAGAAATGTGGTTTGTTTTTTATTCCCATTTGTGCTTTAAGTATGGCTGATATTCAAATAGTAGAGATGCCTCCAAACAAAAGTAGTAGCTCCAATTCCTGTCATATACAAAAACCCTTCACAAACCACCATCTGTGCTTCATAACCATCATTATACAACCAGGTAAAGAAATATATTGGTCAAACATGGACATTTAGAAACCACCATCTAGTCTATCTATCCATCCTTTCATCCATCCATCCATCTTTCTATAAATAAAAGCATATCATGTACACACACACCTATATATATATATATATATCTATCTATCTACAACCAGATCCCTTTGCTTAGCCACCCATCACCTCCCCAATCTCGCTCCCCCCAACCTGCCCGGGTTCCACCGAGCAGCTCTTCACAGCCCTGCGCCACCAGGCGTTCCGCCAGCTGTGCCATGGCTTCTAAGCTGCTGGAGGAGGCCTACCAGCGACCACCAGGGGACGACACCGGGGTCCACCACCGCGCGTCGCAGTTATGGGGCTTTAACCGTGGTTAGCACATGGTTAACCGTGGTTAATAATAGGTTAGTAATGTTTAAGGATATTTGATAAATGGTAGTTTAATGATAGTTGATTTGATAATGGTGGCTAATAGTGGTTAAACCATAATTGGGTTAATCATAGGTTAGTAGTGTTGAACTGCCAGCTTAGAAAATAACAATGGTTAATATATTTAACAATAATGATAATACTAATGATGATGATAATACTAATAGTCAATAGTGTTTAATAATAATGATAGTGATAGGTTGGTGTTAATACGTTTTCATGATTGTTTAAAAACAATGATATGATAATATATTTAACAATAATGGGGCATATTGTTGAACTATTTAATAGATTAATAATAACTATTAGTAACTATTTGTAGGTTAATAGTCAATAGTGTTTAATAATAATGATAGTGATAGGTTAGTGCTAATACATGTTTATGATTGTTTGACAACAATGATAGGTTAGTAGTGTTTGACTGCCAGCTTAGATGATGCTTCTAGTCAAAGCCATCACTATCATCCAGTTAATGGTTGAACAATGGTTCATGTATTTATTAATAATGATAATACTAATGATAATAATAAGAGATAGGGTAATCATGCTAATCTAATACTGAAAGTGAGAATATGTTTACAGTGCTTAACCTATAATGGTTACTAGTGTTTAACAAATTATCTATTTGTAATAAGTTAATGATTATAGTGTTTGTCAATGTTAATAAGAGGTTAATGATGCTTAGTGATATGTGATAACGTTGGTTTAATGATAGTTGATAATGGGTTTTATAGGGTTTGAGAATGGTTATAGTGGTTAACAATGATGAATAATCATGGTTAATAACAGGCGGTAAATATTGTTAATCCTGGTTAATAAAGGTACTAATAGTGTTGAACAATAGTTAATAATAGTGGTCAATAAATGATTACTGATACGGGGCAAAAATACAATGGTTTAATTAATCAGGGTTACTAATGAGTAACCTACCGGGGTTGACTATGGTGTTTAACAATGGTTAACCATAATGGTTAATAATTCACTACTACAGTAACCATCAATCCGGTCAATAACATGGCTAAATAATTGTGGTTAAGAATCATGGTTGACAGTGGTAAATAACAGCGGATTAGCCTTAATCATGGCAAAGCAGGTTCTAGAATAATAAGGGTGGATATTGGTGGTTAAGAATAGTGGTTCGTAGAGATGGTCAATAATGCTGGTTAATAGGAAAAACCTATGAGCAACCTATGAGCACCTAATCATTGAAAAAAACTATGGAAAGTCATAGAAAACCCTATGAACAACCTATGAGCAACCTATGAGCAACCTATGGAAAACCTATGCAAAACCTATGGAAAACCATGGCTAGTTGCCCTCCCAGACCTCCAAAACGGAAAAGTGTCACCCTGACGACGCAACTGCCTCCGGTGAGAGGTCTCCAAAGAGACGCTGGGCGGCGTCCAAATCGAAGTTGGGATCCTGAACGGTGGAGGATCCAGTGGGAGCTGATGGTTGGTTGGTTGGTGGGTTGGTTGGCTGGTTGGTTGGTTGGTTGGTTGGTTGGTTGGTTGCTTGATTAAGTGGTCAACTAGTGTTTCCATGAGTGGTTTCTTAGGGCTTGGTGGTGCTGGTTGACCACTATTAGTACTTGAATGCTAATGAATTAGTGGCTCACTAGTCGTCAACAATGGTTAAGAATGGCTACAATGGCTACAAATATTATCATTGGAGGTTTGTTGGTGGCAGTGGGCAATTAGTGGCCAATTGATGACCAACTGATGGTTGATTGGTGGTAAAGTATGTGGATGTATGTGGTAAAATAGTGATTTTACATTGGTGCATTTGTAGTTAATTAAGAAGTACTTAATTGATGATCAATAATGGGGAACCAGAGGTTGTTGACAAATGTGGTTGATCAGCGGAAGTACTGGTGAGTTGGGGGTTAAGTGATGGCCAATCGATGGTTGATTGACGGTAGATGTCTAATGAATGGTCAATGGTAAATGATGCTGACCTGATGCTTAAAACGATAGTGGGCGATTCGTGATTAATTGATGAATACTTGTTTGTAAACTGTTGATTAGCCGGTCCTCGATGATGCTTGATGATGCTTGATGTTGATGATGGCTTGTATGGTCAACATTGGTCAACTATTAGTAGAATGGGTATGGTTACCGCAATGGCTTTACACAGCTATAAACTGTAATCGCAGCCAAGAACATGGTTTACAACATAACTAAGAGTCGTGAATAATTCATCAAGGTGAATACTGAGCGTCTAGTAATGGTTGACAACAAGACTTGAACATGGTCAACTATTTTGTTCTTTCATGGTGGAAGCGAAACGGTTGAAGCAGTCCTTGTGGTCCTACCATACCATACCATGCCATACCAATGGTTGGCACCAGATTTGATGATCACTACAGGGTGGGCCCCCAGCAGCTGGTAGAGGATGATCACCTGGTCAAATTGCAACCAAGGCTTGACAGCCAAAGAACTTCGACTGGATACAACTAGGGGTACCACATCCTGGTCCAAGCTTCAAATCTAGGGAGAGGATGGTGATAGTCAGAGGACCCTTGTTAGGTCAGTACCCTTGTTTCGCCTGGTCATGTTCAGGATGATGTGGATGATGATGATGATGATGATGATGATGATGATGATGATGATAATGATGATGACGATGACAACGACGACGACGACGATGATGATAATGATGATAATGATGATAATGATGGTAATGATGAGGACGACTCAAAAAAACAAATCTTTATTTGGAAGTTTCCTAAATCAATTTTACCAATCAGATATAGCATCCAGAGCCATGTGTGAAGCGGTTTTAACACATACCCCAATAGGCAACTGATCTGAGTATTGAACATGGAAAACTCTATTTACCCTGTATCTGTCGAGACCAAATTTCAAAAAACATCCTGGCTAAGACGGAAACGTTAATATTGATGGTTTGAACCATGATGGCTAAGGATCCCGAAGTAGATAGAATGTAAAATTATCGGGGCCAACAGTGATGAATTGTCTGGATGATATGTGTTTTTTTTCTAACACCAAGTCATTTGAAAAACGCGCCTGATATATACAGTACACCATTGCCATACCAGAACTGACCACCCCTTTGCCGCCTTTGCCATTGTTAACCATCAATTGGAGTAACAACCAACGACTCATCCATCAATGACATCAGTCAGTGACTGTTTCGCTCCTCAACCGAAGGCGGCTGAGGATGTTTCTTCAGCACCATACACAGCAGGAAAAAGTCGCCTCAATCGTGGCAGGCTTGTCTCACGGTGCTTGATGGCTATGATGATGAACATTGCTTTGCCATGCCCTACCCTTCAAGTTGCCATGAAATTGTAGGTACCCAGAGAACCCCTGGCGTAGGCATGTTTATCTGTTATATGTTGGCAACTGGAAGGGTGGGGATGGGTAGCAGTGGCCAAAGGTTAGTAAGTGATGGTTCATAATTTTGATACTCAGGGACAGTAGAAGTAAGATCTGTAACGTTTGACAGTGCTCTGTCATGGGTAAGATTGGTCAATCCTTCCCCGCTACCCACAGACCCGAGCTCCTGCCCAGACTTCAATATCGAGCTTGTTCACTAAGATCACTGAAGATTCATTCATGGTTGCAGTACCAGTCCACCAAACCCATGTTTTTTTCACACCAATCCTCCATGCTAATGATACTGTTCTGTACCCAAACCGTCCAAGTGGGGTGTACCCACCACGGCCATCATGGATGTTGATTTCAATGGCATTATCAGCTTGAATCTCACAAGTTCATAAAATCATGATGGCATAATGGATGCTCAGATTGGTCATTTTTTGTTTTGGGAGTGCCATCTTTGCATTATCAAACAAAAAACCGCGCGCTGTGTTCCAGGAAATGCTCTCCTGTAACCCCTGCAAACTACTATTGAACCCACTATGAAATCTAAAAAACTAACCTTTGAAAAATTATTTGCCTTTGAAAACAAGTGACTTTTGAAACACCAAGGACATTCCCACCAGCGCATCCCAGCAAGAAAGAGTCAGTGACCGATGTAATTTTGAACCCGGTCCCCGGGCTGTACTCGTGCACCCGCATCTCCATTGGCTGTGGTGAAGAAATCAACAGTGTTTGATCATGCATGCTGATCACCGACAAATGTTGGATACCAACAAGAAACAACATCAACAGCATCATCAACAACAACAACCACAACAAAGACGATGACAACGACAACGACAACGACAACGACAACAACAACAACAACAACAACAACAACAACAACAACGACAACAACAGTAAACAACAACAACAACAACAACGACAACAACAGTAGACAGCATAGTAAGCAAACGCCATCAGCAAATAAAGCCTAGCTTCAGTTGTAACCAACCTTGGAAAGTTTATTGCGATTTATGTTTTCTATCCATGACTGGACTTAACCACATTCAACGCTTTTCAAGGGCGCAGAGCTGCGCGGTTGTGAAACGACAGTGAAACGATGCTGCCGAAGAGGACCCGGGTGATCCACAGTTGGTGTGTCATGCAGCCGTTGGGTACGGCATTCATGGCAAGCAGCTAGCATCAACATTAACCAACTAAGCGATTCACCAGTTGAATGGGTATATTATGGACCAATCTTGGGAGATTCCACCATTCAATGCCTGGATCAGCATCTGCAGTCTAGCATGGGGATACCAACCATGTGTAGACATGTGTAGACAATGTTGAGAAACACCTTGCTTGACCCGTACTGAAGACTTGTTGAATTGATGATCACATAGGCCCAACATTTGTTTGCTCTGACCTATCAAACCTTCGGAGTAAGTTTAGCTTTAGTGGAAATTGATCATGGTAATGGTGACCCACTGCTGAATTGGTTCAGTTAATGGTGGCGAAACTTATGCTTCAAAATGGGAACTGACAAAACACCAATAGCAGCAGCAACGATCGACTCAGTAACTCAGTATTGTCAAAATAAGCAGACTTGTTACGCCCGCTATGTCCTTCATCAACCAACATGAGATAAAGGGACTGCTTGCGAATATATGATGCACATGTACATGAGAGTGCGCCTGGGTTGTGAATGGCTTGGTGCAAAAATGATGTATTGTCCGACCAAGCTATTGAATGAAGTAAGAATTGTTTCTAAGCTTCAAACCAGCAGGCTTTCACACCGGTGCTTCCCCAAACTAAGACATATGCAAGGTTGACAACTGACATGGCTGTGGAAAACTTCATCTTTCAATCTGTCGACTTGGCTAGTCGATTCTTTAATCATCCCAGGGATGATTGTGAATACGTTCGAAACCACACACCGGTGATGTATCTGGTTGGTAGTTGAAGCATCCCCTACGACACATATGCTTGTCAACCAACCATCCATTTGTCAATCCTAGGAAGCATAAGACAAATGTTTCAAAGCAAAACCGAATAGATACTTGTAGAATTGCAATAATAAGTGACAATCATATTTCAAGCTACTATGACAATTCTACCACATATAGTAACGAAATATTCGCAGGGACAAACAAAAACAAACTCTACCATGGTGGGTGCTTCCAACCAAATATGGATATTCTAAATATGGATACTATCTTCCGTATTATTGACAAGCATGATCGGCGGTTCTACAGCATATTGATGATGAAGCGTTGCAATACCATAATTGTGAGGGACCATCATCAATCAAACAGCACTCATCAACAACAACAAAAAAGACAATTGCTGACTATGACTATTTGCCAAACAAATAATATCTAAATGCTTAATCATGGTTAGTGACAATCTACACTGTATACTCGTAATGTAATCATGCAATATGTGATTCATCACAGAATCTGACCATAATCATGGTAAATCTGCTCATTAGCCACCATGTGTTTACACCAGTCCTGGTAGCTGCTTAGCTCCCCGTTTACAGATAGATGTGGATACACCAGCTGATTAAATTAAGATGATGCAAAACTAAGGAAATACGTCTTCCTTGAAATACCAACTGGCAGGTCATGTCCGTGGCGGCAGGTTGTGGCATGCGCGGCTGGGCCTTTGGCCACGGCCCAAGTCGGTGGTGGACATGCCATGTGATCGATCGTGGTCTTTTCAGCTCTGAGAGGCAGCGAATGGTTGATGAATGTATCATTGTTCATCATGGTTGATCGTGATGGTTGATGAATGGTGAATGATGGTTAATTAATGACTGTGAATGATGATTAATGAATGAGTTGATCATTATGGTTGATGGTTGATGATTATGGTTAATGGTGAATGAGTTGATGATGAATTGTTGATGATTATCCTCAGTCTAAGGGTTCATGACAATGGATCCAGCAATAGTAAATCTGTAGCTAATGTGTGATACTGATGCTTAGTGATGACTACTGACGGTAAGTTAATGATGATTACTACTGGTCCGTGTTGGTTAGTAGTGATTGATCTGATGCTTAATAGTTGATGGATGTTGATGGGTGATCATGGTTGATGATTAACCTCAATCTTCGGGTCAATTAATCCATTGTAGAAATTATTTGTTCATGATTGACCTCAATTTGCCATAAATTTAATCGTGGTGTTATCCATTGCGCGAAGCATGGTTCATGGAGGTGATCATGGATAAACTTATGGTGGACATTTAGCTAACAGAACCATGCTTAGCTCATGAATCGCTGACACCCATTCCACTGCACATCGCCTGGTGCTTTCCCTATGATATCAACAATGCTTTGGATCACCATCTTGGCGTTGCCTGGAAGGGAAGTTGAGCTTTGGGTATGTCCAAAAGATTCCAAAAGTGTGGGCCTATGGGTCAGCTCTGAGAGTGAATGGTTAATACTAACGGATATATTTATAGTACTTCAGGGTTGATAGTACTTCACAATGGTATTTCTACAAGATATACCGAGATTGATAAGGGTTAGTTGAATCTGGCTAATTGCAGTTAACAATGGTATGTCTATGATTATCCTTGGTGACCGTTCTTAACTATTGACCTTTGTCAACCATGACATCTAATCAAGCTCAAGGCCGACTTCTGGATACAGCTGTGGACGAACCTCATCTAAAACCTGCCCACCACCGAGTTGTGAAACATCTCAAGCATCCCTAGGTCGCGAATACGCCGACCCTCCGGAGGAGCCGGGAACCACCGGTGCCTTTGGCATGGCACTGGAGCTCCGCGAACGCTTGGAGGAACTGGTGCTATGAACCGAGCGCACTGAAGCTGCAGGTGTGCCCCGCAGCTGAGGAGCACTGCTGGAGGTCTCCAGGTGCCCCTGTGGCACCTGGGTCGGCCGTAAGGTTTTCACGGAGGTCTCCGGTTGGTAGGGCTGCTGCGTCGCTTTCTCCCATGGAGTCAAGCGTGGCTTAGGAAAGGCCTCGTGCAAGACCTTCTCCTTAGCTCCAGGGCCATAGCCCTTGCCATCGATGATGTCGTAACCTCGCCGCCGTTGTTCCTGGTACCTGAGGGGTTCGCACATGTAACGAGCCACAATGACTCACAACCCCTGTTCGAAAATGAACCCAGAGAAAGCCCTGCTGATCTTGGAGATGGAAATGATCACCAATTCAAGAGGGTGATCTTCTGCCAGGGTAAATTCGGAAGTCAAACCCAGGACTCCCTTGCCCAAAAGCATATATGGTATGTTTATCCACATTTAAGGGCCACTTTATATAGGTAGATGTAGGTAAGTAAACACCTTGCAGTGTCTGGGTTATTGAGTTGGACTGGATCATGAATCCATGACCCATGGTTCCCTTCACAGTAAACCTCCAGGATTGGCTCTGCCCAGCTGCCTTTCTGGTGCTACTCGATTCAACTGACGCAGCTCGTTGATATGATCGCCTTTGATGTCCTGCGCATGGAAGTTGTGGTCGATGATGTAGCGGTTCTTGAATCGCCCCGTTCGCTCCTTCTCCAAGGTGTCATAGAGACGTAACATGTCCTGGTTGGCGGTTGAACAACCCTGTCATGAAAAATATGCTTGTCCATCAATCAGTCATTTGTCAATATACTGGTGAAAATTGTTATTTGTCAAGCTGGTTTTAACAGTACTGGTGAAAATAGAACACATGTGAAAAGCCACCAGCCAGTGTCCTTGTCATAAACCTCATGAGACACCATGCCGTAGTGCGCCGTTTCCCGGCCCTTGTAAGAAGGAGGGAACTTGGCATCTCCGCGCATGTTGATCTCGACTTCCCGTGCATCGTCAATGCTCTTCACCCGCTCCTCGACCAAAGGATCCACAAATTTTCCCATCAAAGGGTCAAAGGCATTGGTCTTCATGTGCTTCTCCGTGGCTTCTAACAGGTTCACTCGTTTCTCTTGCCGTAGCTTCCTATGGAGGCGACCGGTCCCAACTACACGGACTACACAAGTCCTTGTCTTCGTTGGACAACAATGTTCTGACACTTCTGAGAGGAAACTACTTTGACACTTTGAAACAGGAGCCTTCCGAGAGACAAAGAGAGAGACGAACAAACATTATATAAGTCAACAGATTGCCATTTTTTCTCACTGGAGGTTCATGCTATTACCCTAGATCCCACTGATTGAAAGCCGCGCTCCCAAAAATCCCCGACCATGAATACATGAGATCACAGTGCCCAGGAGGCATCCATTGCTATTGGTTGGTCCCGGGTGCTGCGTCCCAGGTGCTCCGAGTGGTTGTCTAAGTACCTGTTGGTCACGATGTCAAAGTCCTTGAAGAGAAAGGCTGGTCGCTTCCGCACTTTGGGAGACTTCTCCTTCATCCGTGGGCGTCTGTCCTGGTAAGGTAGCGCAACGAGTTGAGGGTACTGTCATGGTCATGGGGATATGCCGGCAATATCCCAGGGATTTATTGATTGTTGGTATATCCGAGTCATGTTTGGTTGTTGTCTCCTAAGCAGCATTAACAAGAAGCAAGTACCAACCTACTTGATTCACAATTTCCAAATGCCCACTTATCAACAACAACTAATCTCGTCTAATCTCACCATTCTTGATCATTGTTGACTACCATCAAAGACTCTGAACTGACCACTTACCAGCACCCAAATTCAGCACCAAAAGAACCCTCGTGCCTTGGTGGCCCAATGCTGATCCTTCATGGGCAAGTTGGACAGGATGTTGTAGTCCACTGCGGTGTCAGGGAAGTTCCCCTTGCCCTCAGTGCTCCTTTCCTGTTGACCCAAGAGACCTGGATGACCACCCAGACGCATGGGGTCTTTCCCAGGCGCCAACTTGTCTAACTTGGACTCCTGGGGCGAAGCTTGGCGGTGCCGCTGGTGGTTCCAGTTTCAAACAACGAGGGTCCAACCACCAACACACATCCAGTCGAGTAACTATCATAACTAATTATCATATACCCGGGGATTTGATTGTTGTAATCCATGGATGTGACTGTTGCCATTACATAACCACAAGGATATCATTGTTATATCCAGCAGAGTAGCTATCACCAACCAACTCAGCCGTCCCTCCCAAGCAGTCGCTACAAGGACTGTGACTGCTGTTGCCTATCACCTACTGGTGGCACCCTTGCACTGCAAGAAGACTTATGCAATTAACGCGCCTGACTCAGGATGTTGTAGGGCTGCTCTCTGAGGATCTGAATGTCCTGGCCGGCAGCACAACAGGATACTCAAGCGCGGGTTTCTAAGGCCATAGGTGGGACCCAAAAATGATTGGTTTATTAACAAACAATGATTAATATTTGGGTTGTAGTCAAAACCCTGTTAGTGAATCTTGATCCCAAAGGTTTGGTCGGCTGAAATAGATGCAGCGGTCTTTGTGAACCGTCAATATGAGATAGGGCTCTGATGATTGACGATGTTTTCGAAAGTACCTCTGCAAGGCTATATCCTTAATGATCACTTGGACATGTTCTCTTCTTTAAGCAACAAAATCTGTCACTGGCTGGCTGAAGCAGACTCACCAGGACCATGGTAAAGTAAACTGGAATCTCCAGGAGGAGAGCCCACGGGCTGGTACCTGACTACTTTGGGCACTTTTGGGCATCGCTGGAGGCATCGAAAGGCATCGCTAGAGGCATCGCTAGATTGCCTCACGTAAAACCATGTATAGATATTCTTCGATGTACTCACCCTTTATTACTTAAGACTACAAATGGTACAAATGGGCATCGCTGAGCATCGCTTACCTAGAAAATGCTTCCATTGAACTCGCCGAAAAGCCGCAAACAGTTGCGGCGGTCTTCATCACGGAAGTATCAAAACAAGTTTGGGTCATGCCTTTACTAAACGTATTTAACCCGGGTTTTGATTCCAACCCATTTGATGATTTGGAGGTACCCCTGTTTGAGAAACCGCCAAACATAGTCTTCCAAGGTGATTAGTTGGCAAACCAGCTAACAGGAACTCCACTTTTTTTAGATTTTACTTAGGCCAATGCAACTGACCCATGCTTGATCATGGTTGTATGTATAAAATTACACCACCTTGCTTGCACCGACCTATCATCCTTCACTACAACATGGTTCATAATTCTGATAATACGGTTTACTTGAAGCTTCACTGATACATTATGGCCATGCAAGCTATTAAGCCATGTTCAGTATCATATTGATATAAGGCTGCGGGTCAAAGTATTAATTAAGGCTGTATTAAGGAGTATTAAGGCCGCGGGTCAAAACTCCGCAAATGCTTCCCTGGGTCCAGCAAATCACGAACACCACAATGGTAGCCAATACTCAGGCAACCTCACCGTACATGTTGCAACTGACCTGGTTTAAATTGGTCTTACCAAGTCTCTCTTTTGCTTTTGTGGACTTCCGTTCCAGCTTAGTTTCCCAAAGGCTCATTAAACTCTTTGCAAATATATGTTTCATCATTTCCTATCAGAACCATTCAACAAATATCAGCCAGTATCCTCTAGTCTTGTTGGTTGCATCAAGTACCTCCCATCATCACCCGTTGATTCCATTGCTGATGTACGATTTGGTACCCCCTCTTTACAAGTTGGTCGAAAATGCCCAGCGAACAATATGCCCTTCTTATACACCAACCTTGGCTTATCTTGAACATATCAACTCGTCAATATGGATTCTCCCACCATAATTAGTCAATTAATCCCTAGCAACCGTCATTTGTCGGTAGATTTCTGCAAAGTCATGATTCTTGCCACAATCCGCATGTGCAAAAATTCTGGTTCACCCTGGTCGACAGTGGTTTCATATCGTTTACTCATGGAAAATCAATCATGATGGTGGTTGATACCGTATTAGTTCTTGCTTAGCAGCTGAAAATATCAATCAACCAAAAAGCTACTGTAAGAATATCAATCATTCATTGCAGCCCATAAGTATCAACCATGAAACCTACAATCTCCATCAACCATCAAATCAATCACTACTCAGTCTGAACCATGAAAAACAACCATCAGTTTACCAACTATGCAATGAACATATCAACCGACTCCTGCTGATCATTGCTCATGATTCCTACTACTTAACCATCACAAACCACTCAATCTTGAACCCGATGGCTAAGCCCATCTAAACCCCTAAACCCGTACAGAGTGGTACCCCCCTGGTTCTAAGTTGGCGTATGTACTTATATCTTCTATAACTGCAAACTACCCTAGTTATCACCTACAGTAAGTAAGCCAACTGGGGGTTTAGCCAACTGGGGGATACCACCATGTAGTAGATACACAAACCCAGTTGGTGCTCCTAGTTGCTTCTACGTGGTCCAAACCCAGTGATGCTATGATTCAGCGCCAGCACCAGCCCCACGTCTCGGTCCTTGGCGCGGTTCAGATGCGCCACCCTTTCGCGCTCCTCCGCATGTCGCTGTGTGGCTTCTACAGCACCATCGCGGTAGCGGCCCAGCACGGGATCAAAGGTGCGCTCCTGAAGGAAGAAGATGGTGATGGTGAGATGTAGGTTAACGAAATATTAATGGTTAATGTCAGTGGTTTATATGAATAGTTAATAAGTGATGAATGTTTTATCAATATACATTTTGATGAGTTGTATGTTAGTGAACAGGTGATATTAAAGGTTAATATCAATTGTTTATATGATGGTCAACGGGTGATATATTAGTGGTGAATCAGCAGTGAATTGATTGTTCATAATTGGCTAACCGATTGCTACTAGATCATGTGACGGTGATAATAGTGGTTGATCAAAGGCTTGATGATTTATGATTTTAATGGAAACGATTGGTGAATATCATTGATTCATGACTGTTCATAGGTATGGCTATGATGGACTTTTAATGGCTGTAAGGTATAGATTGTTAAGATTGCTATATCTCTGAATAATGTTTAATACAATTGCAAGTGGTGGTGATTCTAGTATAGTAGTGACCAATTGATATAACAAATATCAATTGATGGCAATTTGAAAGGCACTGATGATTTAATACTACTTGGATGTGCATCCCCACTTCGTCACTACTAACGTTCACCTTGGTTTGGGGTTCATCCAGCTACCTGACAGGGTGCAACTATTCTCTGAATCCACCATAAATGGATCGCTTCCCAGGGCTTCTCCACAAGATAAAATCATTTTCCATTGCCATGGAGACACCATGCTTAAGCGCATAATTTTCATCATATTTCCATGATTTTTTAGCTTATAGATTTCATATTACCATGATTTTCTCTCATTACCATGATTGTGTGGTTTCTCTAAAAATTACCCGAGTGCACACCATGGTTAACCATGGTGATATCGGAGGCAACGGGCGGCGCTGCACATCCGTTCGAGCTCCTGTGCTTGGAACATCCCTGGCTGCAGCCGCAGGGGCTGACCACTCACGAAGCCAGAATCCAACACATATCCTGGGGACGTGCGCATTTGATGAAGACGTCAGGCATGGTTACTTGTCAACATGATCAATGATCAACAATGCAAATTATCGACATGGAAAACTTTGAACATGATTAATCAATCATCAACAAGCATGCTCACTTAGCAATCGTCTATCAACCTCGCTAATTCTCAACATGGCTATAGTCAAACATGCTAATTAATGTCACACATACGACGTCGCTGAGAAGTGACAAAAGGAGTTACTGTGAATGTCAAACATGGCCAATTATCGATATGGTCACCTAGATGGTCAGCACATGACATCCTGGTGGCTAAACAAGGCGTCGTGGTGGCTGCCGGTTGATGAGGCTTAGTCGTCGCTCATGGTAACACCAAGAATAGCGATACAACAAAAGGATACTTAACGGATAGCAACAACCAACATAAACGGGAAACATCACGTCCGGGAGCGATATAGCCCCAGTTGGTGGGGAGTGTCGCACAAAAGTTGCAGGTATTCCAAGTCATAGGGTGGTACCCAGTGGTACCCCTATTCATGTACCAAAGTTTTGTTGATCCTGGGTTAACAGTAGATGTTTCAGATAATTGATGTTTAATGTTTGATAATCAATGATTGATGATTGATGATTGATTCATGATGGTTGATGGTTGATGATTGATGATTGATGAATGCTCATTGATCATTGATGGTAATGATAATGATGAACCAACCACAATGATTCATTGCTGAACATTAGCCATTCTTTACCAGTGTAAAGTATTGATTCATCAAAAGAATGGGAGGTCCTTCCCTTCCAAGCCGAAACACCTGGATTGTGTTCCCTTCCAGCTGGCTTATTGCCATTCGGATCTTACATGAATGTTCAATTGGAAAAAAAGGTTCAGAAAACTCGAGACAACATGGTTTTTGCTTTTGAATGCAAAGGTTTCTGCCATCAACCACACCTGTGAATATCACCAGCAATAAAACATACAGCCTGTTGTACAGCTGTATATGATCCAAAGGGAACATATCAAGCTGGATTCACATGGGAAAAAAAACAGATCAACCCAATTAATATAGGATCTGCGAGCCAGCTACTACTGCACATGCCTGCTATCAACGTCTACCGCAAACACAAAGAGATACCCTCGCTACCTGTGGGCTCAGCGAACTTAACCATGCCCAGCTTTTGGTATGGATCCAGGGTTACACCTACCACTTACACCAGCCAATTGCGCTGTGCTTGTCATCAGCTCTCTGGCAGAGTGGTGACCAAGCTTCACACCTGCTACTCCAGGCACTTCACCGAAATCAAATGCCTAACCAGTAGTGAACCCACTCCGAACCCATGAATGAACCCACATCATTGATGGTCAAAAGCCTTGATCATCCTTGATCCATGGCCAAATCCAACGAACCAACCAACCACAACCTTTTACTTGGCATGTTTTCACCAACCATTGGTTGCTAACTAACCAACTAACATTATCATCAGATCACTAACCCACCAACTAACCAACCAACAAACAAACCAACCAACCAACTATGTAACCAACCAACTAACCATCCAACCAACCATCCAACCAACTAACCAACCAACCACCACCAACTAACTCAGCTCAGCATCTTTTCTCCCTTTCATAGGCCCTGATCTGATCGCCCCAGGTCTCTGCCCGCATGGAGCTCGCGATGGACGAAGCAAGATGCGCCATGGCGTCAGTCGACAGACCGGGCGCGCCGGAGAAGCTTCGCGCGCTGCTAGGGATGGGTTGGGGATGCCATGGATCTGAGATCATTGGACATGCGAACAATGGAGATTTTGGGCTAAGACTGAGGAATTAGGGGTTGGAAACTTCCAAAAGTTAGGAGAAGTTGAGTGTCTCATGCCAGAACTGCAGATTCATGTGATTTTTTCCTACTTTCCTGGCCAATGGCAGCACATCATATGGCAAGTTGAGCAATGGAAACTCACAACAAAATCAAATGCTATGGGGCAATACCCTCTTATTCTTTGTGAACATGTTTTTGGATGGTTGCACTCATAGCCACGTCCCCCAAACGAAAAACCAACATGAGAGTTGGTCCAGAATTGACCCCCATAACCTGGTTGCTCGTCCTATGAATGACCATCATTTAGATGGCACCACCGGTTGGTTGGTTTCTCAAAATGGACCCCGTCCAAGAGTTTGATCATTCTTCATGAGGGTTGGTCCAGGGGGGGGTTCTCAATTCATAGGGGTACCCCAAGCTATCACCCTTCTTTATAGCAAGAATTCATAGCAATAAACCATCCATTACGGTTGGTATGTCCCCAATTATTGGTTATCATCCCCTGGTTAATAACCATTGTCAAGCATAAATATGTGATTATAAATATAAATGAATATATTGCTGGTTCTTTATTGTTTTCAATTCCATCCACAACTTGTGGGCTTCCCCATTTTCCGAAACACCCTGCAGCAGCGCTGCTGGCCCTGCTTGGCGTCTGACCACAGAGTTCCGGTGCCAGCAAATCTCTTTGCTCTTGGGATGCACCTCAGCGTAGCCCCAAGTGGTTCCGCTGGATGGATCATACCACCACCATGAAACAAAATGCTCCAAACTTGTCAGTTTGTTTAATCATGTTTAATCGGATTGAAATGGTTTTATACAGCTTTAGAAGATGTTTGAAGGATCTTATCAAGTTTTGACATGCTTGTTAAGCTTTTCAATGATTTGTTTAAGGCTTTTGCAAGGGTTTTATAGGATTATCACAGGCTTTTTGAGCGATGTATATGATTTGTAAAGGATGTTCGAAGGTTTTAAAGGGTTAACCACATTTGGAGTGAACAACCTTTCAAGCCGCACAGGTTGATCTTTTTCGCATTTTTTTGCATACTCTTGGATTTGGCTACAGTCTTTGCCTATGCCTTCTGAGGAAATTCCCTTAAAATAAAAGCATAATTGTGTGTAACAACGAAGCCATCAACAACAGGGCTATTGCCGGACAGAAACACACAAACAGTTGATCAACGTCGTTTATATTTGTTGGTGATGGTTGGGTGCTGGTCTTAGTTGGTTATTCTTGGTGATGGTGGGTTCTGGTGATGGTGAGTTTTCACCTTGAATCTCCAGAATGACGACAACCTCAACCACAAGGCGCTGCAAGGTCCGTTGGTCATCGCCACGGCCGCAAATGCAAGTTCTTGTAAACATTGACAAGCACTATCGGTACCAAACTTGCAAACAAATAAACCATAGATTGCAATTGTGGTAAGTCTCGAAATGTTGATGTTAAGCATCCATGTCAACATCTGTCCTTACCAATTGTATCCGATTGTCACTATCAACGGTAGTTTCGTCATTAATGAGCAAGCAAGTATCGACCACGTATTTAACGTAGATCCTACAAACCGTGAACAAACCAGCAACAAATTAGAATATCAATTGTATCCATTGATTTTTAACATCTGAACCATAGATCAGCTTGATCATACATATCAACTATTCAACACCCCTTCGTATCAACCTATGAACAAACGATAAACCTCATGAATCACAAACACCATTAGCATTGACCAATCGAGCACTAGTCATGGCTGTCATGTATTGCTCTCATGCTCAACCCATGTGCATGACATGGAACCTGACCAACCAGCATCAACATAAACGCTATCAAGCAATTCTGGTCGGCGGTTTCAACCCCTATCAAAAATACAGTCAACCAACCAACCGACCAACCAGTTAGAAGAACTGGAGAAAATCAAACACATTTAAAACAGCCAACCAAAATCTTGCTCTGTGCTGTTGGTATATCCCTGTTATTCTTGCCCCACTGAGCTCTTGACCATCTTGCGCGGCTTTGTCCACTGCACTGACGGTCCTGTCACAGGGTAGCCCTAGAAAAAGGTTAATCCTGGTGAATGTTAGCTCGTAATGGCTAGTGATGGGTACTGATGGTTGATAATGATCAATCTAAAGACTTAACGCGCCTTGCGCAAACTGTGGCATCATGTCTATAGCAGTGTTATGATGATTACCGACTATCAATATCTTATGGCATAATTGTAGTGAAATTATGGCAGTTTCATGATTACCAAATCATCTTCTCCCAGTTTCATGAGGACCATCCACCATTTCAACGACCCAGCAGTCACTCATGCTGCCGTTCGCTGAAAAACTTGCGACCAAGAAGCTGCACTTTGGGCGGGGAACTCGCAAAGTACCTTTGATGAGCGCTGTCTGGGGACCAGTCATGGCTACTAGCATGGCATCACCAAGGCCACACCAAACCATGCGGTAACTAGTTAAGCCAACCGTGCTATAATAAGCAGGAGGGCTATACAGCTAGTAAGTAAATAGTCAGTGACTTGTGATGGACTTCCTCACCGCTTTCTCAATGGAATGATCATCCCGGTGGCGATGGTGTACCCCAAACATCCACGAGGAGCGTCCTGCGGCTGTGATGCCCTTCCCTTGCTTAATTAAGGGTGGGGTGGGTTGAACATCATCAGGGGCACTTTGGCAAGGGCCGGTCGGTCTGCGCGAGTTTGAATGCTTCACACCCCACCTGTCAAAGTGGCAGGTCGCAGGATGGCGATGATATGTCTCAACAACACAAAATCATGTGGATATATACAGTATATAAGATTTATATATATACATATATATATATATATACAGATTCACCTTCACAAATGGAGTCATCTTAAAAAGCTTTGCTATCCGAATATCAAACGGAGTTACCGTCAATAGCTACATGTTATCCTATCACTTTGAAATCACAGTCGTCTTCCGTGCAAGCCACGTGGGGCATCAATTCATCATGCAAGGTTTCGTGCAGCCAGTGACGCTCGGCCAAAATCTGCCCGTCTTAAGTCGCTTCAATGACTACAGCGATCTGAAAATGGTTTGAAGCAGTTGAACCGGATGAATGTTAAACTCTAGATTTAATGGAAACCAGTTGGCTTTTGGGGGATACCTCCTATAGTCAACCACGGGTTTATAAATCCCGGGGTGGCATTGAGGTGATTCAAACACACGTGGGGTTGAAGTGTCAACCATGACTACAGTAACCATTGCAAACAATCATGAATCATCTTGTTTTGGCCATCATGACATATCATGACCCATGAATTTCGATACCATTAGCCATAAATAATCATAATTAAGAGTCACTGTTAATTTGGCTAAGCTTGTTTGATCAACGACCATCAGCAATCTTCAATCATCACCACCATACCAGGAACATACCGTTGACAAGAATGTTCAATTCTCAATTGCTAATTATCGCTGATGACCCTCTTTGTCAATGATTGACCATATTTCAACATGGCACAGTTGCTATTTATCAACATCTATCATCAATAACAAATGTCAACAAAGATCGTCAACGGTCACCAACAGCTATATGCATCAACAGTAGTAATACCACGAAAATATATTCATGTTTAGATATGCATACATACTCTACATATATATATATATATATATATATATTGATACAATTAAATATATATATATATATATATATATATTGATACAAATAAATATATATATATATATATATATATACTAAATATAAATAAATATTCACATATTTTATGCAGCCAACAAGGATCACCAATAATACCAAGAGAACCCAAGAGATCTATACCCAAGTGATTGAAACAATCACCAAAACATAACCTATAACCGCCACAAATACTTACCAATCATTAGTTAACCATGAATGACGAAACATTACTAACCACTATCGGCCACTCAAAACATATATATATATTTAAATAAATATATATATATATATTTTTAAAATATATATATATTTAAATATAAATATATATATATGAATATCTATATATATATACATATAGACCCAAATATATATATATATATATATATATATAGACATACACAGGCTATATCTCCCAGGAGCCCAGGTCCCCTCCCACACGCACCACTTGGGGCAACCCCCAAGGCTTCGCGAGTCGCGCGGCGCGGTCCCCGAAGGCCTCAGAGGTCTTTGCACTGGCTGCGGCGGTGACCTCAGGGTGGAGCGACGAGGGGTAAAGCCGAAGCACCAGGTGGCTGTGGGCTTTTCCCGATAGGAATGGTGGGTTGAGGTTGGTTGAGGTTTGTTGAGCTTGGTTGAGGTTGATTGAGGTTGGTGGTTAGTTGATGATTAGTTAATAGTTTGAGTGATTGTTGATTGGTTGATTGACCGCTGAGGCTGAGTAGTGGGTTGTTTCTTTAGGTCCATGGGGTGGAGATAACCTTTCATTAAATCGGGAAACGGTTTGTTGATTCATGATGGTTGATGGGGCCAACTAAAATGATGATTTGTGGTCAAGAGGTAGGGGATAGATGGAAAAAGTCAAGAAGTAACAATACAGAGGCTTGACAACAAGCAATTCATCATACAGTCGAATTTGTTTACCTGGCTAGTTGGAAAAAATATGTTGAACAAAAAATATGCATGTTATTGACGATGCAGGTCCTATCCAAGGATGGGATATCGAAACCTAATCATCCAATTCCCATCTGAGAAGGTCTATGTTGGGTTCTGGGTAAAACTCATGGTTGATGGCTGCGTAATTCCGACCGCTGGTCTGTACCCATGATCGCAACCGCATTGTCGAAATCCACTAAGCCCAACTTTGATCAAACCCCAGAATACAAGTCAGGAATAGATTGTAGAAGTTAGATTACCTTTTGGTGATGGTTCAGAGTCATGGTTCACCCTGATAGTTAAGAATTTCTGTCGAGACCAGCAATTGGTTTCCTGCATCCATCACTTAGATTAGCTACCAGCGGGGGAAAAGCCAAGGCAAACTATCCCAGTTCTACTTGATGGGTCATGCTGGTGAATAGGCTACCATCAGCTGGAGAAAAGTCCAGCCATCCTGGTCGGAGCGCTGGCAAATCCACCATAACTGTGGCTGATTTACACTGATTTACGAGAAAAACATTTGTTTAAAATGGTTTTACATGGTTTAATGTGATCATTTGCAACCATGCTATATGGATCTTGCCAGTTATGTGCTGGTCAGAAAATCGCGCAATGAACCAGCAAGTGCAACCATCACCGCATCAGCAGCCATGGTGATAAGTCTCTAGCAAATCTCCTTGGCAAATCACCACGGAAACCCTTGACTCCCTGCCCCTTAAAAAGGATGTTTATACACACCCCTGACTGCAAATCGCTCCCTTCCACCAGCCATCATCAACCATCCAACTCACAATCCAATAACCCAACAAACCATCTATTTAATCATCTAATAAACCATCAAATTATATAACCGTATAAATCAAACATCTAATTAACCATCATAAATTATATAACCGTATATATTAACCATCATAAACCTTGAACAACAACACTTCCGGTTGAGAGAACTGCACGGTTTTTCCAGCTGATCATCCCGGTGACTAACAACTCAGCGAAGATCGTCTGCACGCGGATCTTGGCCCTTCGCAGTGAGCAGCATCAGGCATCCAACTTGAACAAGTTGACCTATGCTAATCTAATCTGGTTTTAACCCATGGTTGATTGGTGCTTAACTTGTGGTAAATACTGGCTAATAGCAATGCTGTATTGATTTGTAATGGCTAATAATTCAATAATGATTACTACTGGTCGGTGGTTGAACCACCCCTGCAGAAGATATTCGCCAATCAACCACCCGTTTGAAGATACTATGAAACAAAATGATTCAAACCACCAACCATTACAGTACTCAGGGAAATTTGGACTTATTTAAGCATAGACAAAACACTCACGCTATATGTCCATACATAAGTGCATGATATATGAAAGTCTGTATCAAAAAAACACATGTGTATATTTGATAAACAATGATAAACATATATCTATATGTTTTCTCCTCTAGCATGATGAGGCGAAGTCTACGCCGGCGGCTCAATTTAATCAAAAGTATATATGGCAGTGGGTCAGTTCACCCTGTACCCCTGGTTCCCCTATCACTAACCAGGCTGTTTTCCCTATAGTTGGCTGGGTAATAACCACCATGAAATTGGTTGGTTAACTGCTTGACCCATAGCCATATGTATACAGACCCGTATGCACACGTTCCAGACCCGTGCCTCACCTCCCGCCCCTCATGGATCCAAGCAGTTTTAATATTACAAGTGGCGTAATTTGCACCACGTCAACGTTACATCATCAACTGCTGCTGTTTGTTTTACAGATCAAAACGAAGAAATTGTGAACAAGTTGTAGTAATGACAGAAAAAGTATAGTAGATAGAAGCAAACAAGAGTGGACAGAGTCTCGATCATGGCAGGAATAGTCAAAAGACATAATAAGAATAACAATGATGATAATAGTAATAGTAATGATAATAGTAGCGGTAGTGGTATGGTAGTGGTATGGTAGTGGTATGGTAGTGGTATGGTAGTGGTACAATATTATGAACAATAATTACAATGCTTGCTAATAGTGTTACAATCAACAATCAGCCGGTAGTGATATTACAATTACAGTAGGCATAGTATGTGGTTGGTGGTTTCAACCCTTATGAAAAACATTAGTCAATCAACCATGTCTTAATAACTATTAGGGAACCAAACCATGTGAATCAAACCACCAATCAGGTATACATACAATCAGCCAGAACAAAACTAATGATTTTCATATACTCTTCCATTCATGTTGCCTACTATCATCCAGTATCAACCATTGTCATGCAGCAATACAATGTTAACCATTGTTTTTGAAGGCTCTGTGTTTCGAGCTTGTTAAGCACCCCTTGTAATATGAATCAGCTTCTCCACCATGGATTACCCAATAATCAAACATGAACCTTGAATAATCCATTAATCAAGCAATTGTGAATCACTTTTCGTTTATCACTATCTATCACTGAAAATCATTGAGCAACCAACTATCATATTGATTACAATCCAATCTTACTACTCATAGTAATAACCATTGAAATAGTAACATATAAGTACTATTCATTTCATCTTACTAATTTTGCTGATAACTATTAATCTCACTTAAAGGTGACTAACCCATGCAGTAACCCACCTGGTTGCGCTACATAGCGACCCACCTGGCACCGGCACCGGTGCTCCCGGGCGGCTGCGGCTGCAGCCTGTGCTTGGACTCATCCTCCACCGTCTCCACCGACTCAACGGACACCTAGCGGCGCAGGTGCCAGGGTAGCTCGGTTTCACTAGAACTGGTTGGTGGTTGAACGGCCCATGGTTAAGTAATGGTTGATGGTTAAGTAATAATGGCTAATAATGACTACAAAGGTTAAGTAGTGGTTAAGTAATGGTTAAGTAGTGGTTAAGTAGTGGTTAAGCAGTGGTTAAGTAGTGGTTAAGTAATGGTTGAACCACCTATGGTTAATAATGATGATTGTATATAACTGGTTGAGTAGTGGTTAAGTAGTAGTATAGTAATGGTTAATATTCGTGGCTAATAATGATTGATTATAACTAGTTAAGTGATGGTTGATGATGGTGGATATAATGATTATAATGGTTTATAGCGATCATTCGATTATAACTGGTTAAGTGATGGTTAATGATGGTGGATATACTGATTATAATGGCTAATAATGATTATAATGGTTAAGTAATGGTTAAGTAGTGCTTAAGTAGTGGTTAATGATAATGATTGATGATAACGTCCTAGTTGGCAATGACCAATGATAGTCACTAGTGGTTTAGCCATGGTTAATATTAGTTATGTATGGATAATAATGGCTAATCATGATGATAACTGGTTGGTGGCCTCATCACAGTGAATACCACTGCACTAATGGTAATAATTACCATCATATTGATGTAATGATGATCATTATTAGTGGCTTCACCATGATGGTCATCAGTTTCACTATGATAACAAGTATTACACTAATACTAATGAAGCCACTAATGATTACACCACTTGTGGCCCAGGTGGTTGTCACGATATCATTCACTAGCACTGATGATTATGAAACTGATATTAATGATAAGCCACTTCATCATCAATGGTTTCGCATAGTGGTTATCTTGATTGATGAAACCCAGTTTGAAGGAATTACTCGATCAGGAATATATCAATTGAACAAGGATTAATCTTGACGATTAGGTTAATCAATGGTGACAGGTCATTCGTATGTGTGAAAAATGGACAGCATCAATATGGCGAGCAACTGTGATTAGAGGTGACTCATGGTGATTAAAGATGAAAGGTGACTGACAGTGCTGAACGGTGACTAATGGTCCGGTGATTAATTGTGTATCGTTGGCATCCCTAGTTCTTCCTAGATATTTTGTAGTTTAGTAATGATCATTCAATAATTCTTACTGTAATAGTGAGTGATAATTCTCGAATCATGGCTGATTCTGGTTGACAAAACTAGTACTGATTCATTACCAGGCGTCACTGATCCATAATACTTGACTGTGGTCGATCATGGTTAACTAATGCTTAATGCCCTTGTCTAAACCCATTCAAAACTTCTCATCTCTGTGAAGATCAATCAGTTCATAAGTGTTCAGAAGTGTTGCTCGGAAAGGTTAGACCATCGACAGTATTGCAAGCCATTTTTACTCAAACCATGCAACAATCATAACTCAACTACAGCTCCATGCACTTTCATCAAACACCAAGCATACGTATCTGAATATATCATGTGAACTTCTGTTGTGGTATGAATATTGACGGTTCATCAGAGTACCTAAACAATTTTGAAAATGTCAATTAAATTTGTTGGTCAATACACTCTAGTATCAACCATGCGTCAGGTAATGACCCATTACTTAATTCATGGTTCAGCGATATTGCTTAATTGTTATGATTTGATGATTAATCATCCATTCACCATGGCTAAGTCCATTAACCTCATTCTTCCTTTAACAACCATCATTCACTATGAATATCATTTCATGTTTTACCCTTCAACAGCCATCATTCACCATGAATTCACCATGAATCATGCTTAAAAACAACTACTGGTTGGTGGTCGAACCACCCCTATCAAAAAAAGGCTCGTCAACCAACCAACCATTTGGTAATGCAAGCCGGACAATTCCAAATGTTTCAAACCACCAACCAGACTACCAACCACCAGTAATGATCGATTTACAACTATTAGCCACCCTACTTACTGACCACCATTGACCACCTTTCATGAACCCGCTATCAACCACTATCAACCATCCTTCATCACCAACAAATCCCGTTATTAACCACTATTAACCACTCTCAATAACCACCATTCACCATGGCTACAGCCACCATTCACCATGGTGCGGCTCACCGTCGCAGTGGCTTTGACAACTACCGCCCCAATGTTGGCCTTCTCCAGGCGCGAGGCCTGGTGGAAGAAACGGTCATTCATCAGCAAGACTTATACTGGACAAACCAATTGTAGTGGTTATATGTGTTTATATGTGGTTGTTATATTTTATAACCATTATAATTGTTTACTAGTTATATTATGAGTGGTATGATGATATAACTGGTTGTAAAACAAGTTTTACTGGTTGTGATCAATGGTGTACTGGTTATAATCGGTGGTTTTACCCGTGAAAAAATGCCAGTTATACTGGTTATAATGTTTATAATTTTATTATGGTAGAATATAGCATTATATCAAAATAAAATTGTATAACTACATACATGTTCTATACTGTATTATACCAACTAGATATATTGAAAACCATAATGTACTGGTTATACCAACTGGTATAATACATGAATGTTATAGTGGCCTTAATGGATTTTTTGTTGTTGTAAATCGTTTGCTGGTTATATAAGTATATCCATATAATTGTGTAATATAACTATTTCAATAAAATTATGAGTGTACTGATATTGGATATATAAATATAAACTGATGATTTTCCC
Source organism: Symbiodinium kawagutii (assembly GCA_009767595.1). Taxonomy (NCBI): domain Eukaryota; class Dinophyceae; order Suessiales; family Symbiodiniaceae; genus Symbiodinium; species Symbiodinium kawagutii. Next base: position 72,578 of record VSDK01013191.1, read on the forward strand.
ACTTGCATAACTATTTTGGTTTTCAGGAAATGTATAAGTGTTATCACTCCAAAACAATGGTTTGACCCAAATTAGTGATAGTTATATTCCAGTTATATTCACTATTCCAGTAATATAAGTACTGAAAACCAGTAATACCCATATATCGTTTTCAAAGTATATATATATATAGGGGACCCAAAAATGGCTGGTTCGTCAAAAATAATGATGAACATTGGATGATTTAGGGGCACCCCGATTTGAGAACCCACCGTACATGGAGTGGTATAACCATGGTTACGTGGTAACAACACGGCACTTGCCAGTTTATAGTATGTACCCGTTTACGTAATTTTCTGACTTTACATTGCTGTGGTGATGAACTATGGTGGTATATCAGTACCAATGATAGTAATGAGCGAATACTACTTTGGTGACAAGGACTGGTGTTCAACAGGAATGGAATAATCATGGCATGTAACCATATAACTACTGGATACTTACCTTTGTCTGGCTATATATATAACCGGTGCTAATAACCCGTATTAAGCAACTTTAAAACCAACAGGTAATATTAATGGTAAGTAGCGGAAAGTAATTCTAAGAAATGTTAAAAAATGAAAAGCAACGGCAAGTGATCGTAAGTAATACCAATCTGTAACTGGTCGACAATAAACTTGCTGGACATTACAATAGTTCGGCCGAAGTAAGAATAAATAAAACAAGAAATGTAAATATAATATATGCATATATAAATATATATTACATCAAACATAAACATGAAGAAATATATACATATGCCTAGTTTTACAAACCAAATCCATATGTAGCTGAAGAACCCAGTCGAAACAAACAACTTCCAATGTACATATGCCAAAATGTGCTCCCATTCATGAAATAATAGCAATGGATCATGCCCAATATATATGATAGGATTTGCTTTCCCCATTGCACACATTGAGAAGATGCAGTGCTACACGAAGATGAAATGATTACTTGCTTGTGGGATTCAAATGGGGGAGTCTTTGACGAGATGACATCTGAAAGCTCAGCACTCTTGATTTTCGGAATTCACTGTTTCTCGACGGCTTTCAGCATACGGCTTTCACATTGTTGAAACCAAAGGGCAAACACCAGGTAGAGAACCAAACGCCAAACCATCGGTGATCATGCCAAGCAGGTACGTGGAAAAGACATCTCCTTTCGATATCACCAGCACGCATCCGGCGTCTTCATTGGTGCAAGACCGGATGGGCTGCTTGCACCTCCTGCGTTGTTTTAGTCCCTTAGGTACAGGGTTGGAGACACACACACACACACATACCTTCAAATGTAAATATATATATATATATTTAAATCAATATAGTAACATATGTACTTGCACATATGGTCTTTTTAAATCCCAGAAAATCCCTACACATTCCCCATATCTTCCTCATATGATCCTCATACAACCCCAAAACATATGGCTACCGGTCGGTTCACCAGCTAGTGTCCCTATGATTGTTGGTTTGCCCCACGATTTATGGTTAATATTGCTCTAAAACCCCAATCTGATATCACCCCCATACATCCCCCATATCATTCCAACATATGGCTGTGGGTCAAAGCCCGTATCCCTGGTTCCCCATCATTAACCTTAGTTTTCCCTATCATTGTTGGTGGTTATCCCCCATTAGTTGGTAGGTTAACATTGACCCATAGCCATGTATAGCTGGTACATCCCCTACTATTGTTGGTCAATCTCCCCTATTATTAACTAGTTGGTTAACCAGCTAGTTTATATGAACCTGGTTAACTAGCTAGATATAGTAACCTAACATATAACCTGGTTAACCACTATATCACCAGCTAGTTAACCATAGCCATATATGAACCCACACGGGTTCCACTCGCTGATCTCAGGGAGACGGCGGCGCCTCCATGAGACCCGGCCACCGGTACTTGCAGCGGGCACCGCAGCTGGGGATGGCAGCGGTGGACACCGAAGGCTTGGCCAAGCGTCATGACAGCGCTTTGGATCAATGAACATATATAGTAATTATACTAAAAAGTGTCTATATACAGAGAAACAAATCTAAATCAATGAATCAGTTCGCATATATGCATCTAAATCAATGAATCAATACCCATATATGCATATACACAGTTCTATATACTACAATGAACATGTAAATGTGTAAAACACATGATATATGTAAACATACGTGCACATATAAACGAGTTCTCAGAAAGTTCCAAATGAATGCTGACCAACAGGTCTGGGGTTACATCGTTGCGGATGATATGTATCATGATGATATTGTGAATATGGATTAGATCGGATAAACGGTGATCAAGAAGAGTTGGCAATGATTAATAATTGAGGCTCCTACCCGAGAACAATTGCGGTCTAGGAAGAATTATAGAGTAACTACGCTGGCAATGTCAACTGGCAACAACTAGTCGAGGTTGGTTTTCATTTTTGTATCATTTGTATTTGATTTCAATGGGTCAAGGCTTTCCCATAATAAAGGGAAACCTCTGTCAAATAATCATTGCAGTCAAGTCAACTGCAGTTCAAAGTTGCCACTTATTTCTATTCAGCACTTGCCAATTATTATTTATTCATATTATTAAGTCATTACTACTTATGTAATTGTCATTGTCACGATTGATATACCACTCATTCTCACTATCATCAATAATCACTAACTAATTCAACAACAACTAATTAGGTATTTATCAAAATAGGGGTCCCCCAAATCACCCAATATTGACCATTTATATCCATTTATAGTAATAAACCGACCATTGCTTTTGGGTTTCCTATTTTGAGAAATCACCATGTGTATCAGGGTTAAAAACTACCTGACAGCGTTCAGCTTCCCATTGTTATCTGCCAGCTGTAACAACTGTTGGGCTTGATCCTTCCTCATCACCAACCCAACATTCCGGTGAAGAACTCAGCAGCTGCTTGGTTGGTTGTGGGATTCCCATCGTGTGCCTCACCAGTTTCACCTGTTTCGCATGGAAAGAAGTCCAGTTGACTTCAAGCTCCTTGTGGATTTTACGCTTATATAATAAATTATGTACGGTTAACTAGTTATGTTCATATTTTCCTGAATGATGATGATGATGATGATGATGGTGATGGAGATAAAGATGAAAATGAAGAAAACAATGACAATGATGATGGAGATGAAGATGAAGATGAAGATGACGATGACCAATGGAACTGATGGTGCGCACATGTGTTTACATTTGATTTTCTTTTCTTGCTCACAAATTGTTCACGATCAACCCGTCACTGAGGCCATTGTAGGAAGATGTCATCTTTCTTAGTCGCGGTTGCACGAAGATCCGCAGCTTGAAATACTTCCAGCATACCGGACACAAATGTGAGGGTTTCTAGCTGATGTCTGGGGTTCCATTCATTGACACCCCCAAAATGTCAAGACAGTGCACAAAGATGACCATCCGACCATCCGATCATAGCCAATATTGATGAGGAAACCAACCAGCTGGGAAAGGTGAACCATTCACGGACAAACCAACACCTGGTAAAACGACTATATCAACGAGTTCATGACCACCAAATGTGTGGAAACATTGGGAATCTTCTCCTGAGAGAGATATATGACATCTGGTTGGTGGTTTCAACCCCTATGAAAAATATTAGTCAACCAACCAATTGTTAATGATTACTAGTGAAAATAAAAAAAATGAAACCACCAGCCAAACATTTGTTTAAACTGAAACTCCTGACTAGAAACTTGATACTCCGTCAGAAATCCTTTTTTGACATGGTCTGCGCCGGTGGAACGTCTCTGCACCAGGAAAACCGGTGGTCCTTTGAGGACAACCAGCGAAAAGCATATTTCGGCTCCGGGACCGTCTACCGCACTACTTCATCTACCCCAAGCCTGAACGAATCATGCCTAACAAAACTAGGCAAGTGCAACCATCGGTGGAATAACATGATGGCATAGAAATCAAAAGTGCATCCTGAACAGATTGGATGGACTTTCTTGACAACAGTATGGTAAAAGCATCTAAAACCTGTAGACGCATTTCCGCCGCCGCGGTTCTTGTGCCGGGCGCTCTTCTCACTTAACCATAAGCAACGCAACATCATTTGCCCTGTAAATCCAGGCTCCAGATCAGCCCAACTTTTGCCAGTGCCATCGGTTGCCCAGCTACCGGGTAGCTTCACCTTTGAAGATGACATGTTGGCTTCTCAAGCCATAGGGAACCCACGGAAAGGTTGGCCTGTCAATTAACAATGATGAATATGGGATGATTTTAGGGTACCCCCATTTTGGAAAGCCCACATCGTCAATCAACAAACTTTGCAGTCAGACCTTTGTCACTGATTGCCAACCAACACGACAACACACAGAATAATTGTTGCCATCTCAATCATGTTGGCGTAGCCATAAGCATCCAGAAAAGTTCACACCCAAAAGAACTTGCTGTTTGTTCCATATCTGTGTTTGATATGTCTATTTGCTCATGTACGTGTTCCTGTTTTGTTGGAGCCATGCATGCAGTAGCATGTAAACACAAATCTCGAAGTATGTAAATACCTCTGAATATATCTGCACGTGGCAAGTATGTGATTGTTCATTGACTCTAGATAACTTAATACAAATGATTCAAATGATTAATGCAAAAGGATCCATTTGAGCAATATCGATATACAGCAATCAGTGCCTATAATTACTGGTTGGTCGTTTCAACCACTATGAAACATGTGTGTGTGACAACACACCAACTATTGTTTGCAACTGGGGAAAGTAAAAAGTATTGAAACCACCAACCAGTAGTTGTTAAACCATTATTGCTGGTCATGACCCGCTATTAACCACTAAAAAACTCTCTAAGGCCATTATCTCCCCTACTAGTCCCCTAGAAATCATTACCTTTAGATGACACAATCATTACTGTTGCTTATTATGCCCTATGATTAACCGTTAATTATATAATGGTTACAACCCCCACGGAACCACCAACCATTGGTTAAAACTGGGGAAAATAAAAAATGATTGAAACCATCAACCAGTGGTTGTTTAAACCAGTATTGTTGCTTCTTATTCTCTATCATTCACCAGCTTATTAATGGCTATAACTGGCTATAATCCCTATAAAACCATCAATTTGTATAGATAAATCGTGCTGATTCAACCAGCATCCAAGATTCCAATCTGAAGCTTTTCATGCGCGCAAATCAATCCGCATCAGTGTCCCAGCACGCCTGGGCGCAGGACACGTGGTCTGGTGCTTACCCTTGGGATAAGGATGGTTAACCGATGGCTGTTCTTCTGCTTGGTGAGGGTGAACTGGTGACTTAAACTGGTTAATGATGTTTAATGGATTATTAATGGATGGTAAATGGAGGCTTAATAATTGAGAATTGAGGACTTGAGGAGGTTGATTGATTGTTGATAAGTAGTAGCTATAGTCGATACGGAGTAATTAGCTTGCTTATTGACCACCAGCTGGTTGACAAACAATAGTTGAATGACAAACAATCAATGGAAACAGCTTCTGGTTGTGTGTTATAGGGCTGGTCTATCAACCATTGATGATCAATCATCCAAAATTTCAAATTTTCACCAGATTTGCCGAAGCACCATGGATGTTCACAGGAAACAAGTAGCTTGACTGAGACTAATGTGGATCAACTTAATGGGAAATTGGACCCCTGTGACTTGTCAATCCATGATAGACAGTGTCAATCTTCAAAACATCTCTCCACAACAAAAGTCCTTTCCCATCATACTACTAGCGTGGCTGGGCTTGTCCATTGTGATTTGAATCCTTTGTCCAACAAAGATATTCACCAATTATTGTTGGTTACTCGTCTCCCGACTCACCACGGCTTAGCTTGTCAAGGGCGTGCTCCCCAGTATGAGCAAACTCCAAAAATTGACCGCTTGCCGAATCCACCAACCCCACATAAAAGATCCTTGCACGGTTGATACTGATGTGATTGGAGGTGGTGATGGCATGTTATTGCGAATTATGGTTGATTTGCATGCAATTCTCAATCGACATGGATTGTTGTTACAACCATTGAGCATTGCAGAAAGAAGCACTTACTGACCATCCCTTGACCATACGTTCACCCTCAATCAGCGACAATCATCAACGAGAAATCATTTAGCCTCACCATGAACCAGAAAATAAACACCCGTTTGCCATCACTAATCATCCATTGAACCACGTGAACATTTCTTCTCAATATTGTACCGATCAGCCATGATTCACCATCCTTAGCCCTTAAATGCCATTGAACATCATCAACATGGACAACATTAACCAAGGCTGAATAGTTTAGCAGCTTAGCAAATGTTATGAGTCTTAACCAACGATTTATGGCCTTATAATTCTTGCTTAGAAATGCACATTGGCTATTCAAGTTCATAGCCAAGGGTGTTGTCAATTGGAAAGGTTTGCATAGCTCAATTCACAGGCCAAATTGGCTTAGCTACAAGAACCATGCATCCAATGATTTATCAAGAGCCCTTAGTTACCCGTTGTGCAGCTGGTCCCGTCCCCATAGTCATCGTCCCGAGTTCGGCCGGCCCCGGTTCTGAGATGGCAGTCATCGTTGCCAAGATTTGTACTATCTGCCGCTGCCACTAAGCATCATTCGCTATCAATCACCATGATCAGTCCCATTTCAGAACCACAGTTGTTTTATAAACAGAACCAATAGTCAACCTCAACCATTGTTACTAACGATCCAGTAGCTATCAAAAACCAGTCTAAAATGAGTAGCCGATGGACCAACGACAGCAATCAATCTCCGCAACTGTCAATCAGATGAACCATCCACTAATAGCCATATCTGCCAGTATAAACCATCCATTCACAATCAGCATTTGAACAACCATCAGTTCACCATCCTGATCCCGGGTGAACTACATGTCCAGATCCTGGCTGCTCCCTATAACTTGGTGGCTTATAGATCCCTTGCTAAAAATATATTTTTAGTAGTTATATGGTAAATCAATCATATCCCAAAAACACTAAAAACCTGGTATAAGCCATCCCTAGGCCGGTGCCTGGAACCAGTATGCGAGCGCCCAGCGGTTGAATTCTGGGACTGTCGTCCTCTGGATCCTGGCAAAAGCCCACGTGCCGCTGGCAGTTCCCAAGCGGCTTGAGATGTGACTCGTTGCGACTTGGCCATGGGTCAAGCAGTTAAGCAACCAACTAGCTGGTTAATGGTTAATAATAGGGGATAATAAGGAACAATTACAGGGGATATATACCAGCTATACATGGCTATGGGTCAAGCAGTTAACCAACCAATGTCATGGTGGATAATGACCAACAATTTCATAAGGAAAACAGCCTGGTTAATAATAGGGGAACCAGGGGTACGGGGTGAACTGACCCACAGCCACTTGTACCCTACCCTTCCAGTTGCCATAGTAGGTGACCAACCCCAGTTGCAACCATGTTAGAAACCTGCTGGTGACCCACGCAACTGGAAGCATGGGGCATGATTAATCACTGTAAGAGTTGGTATTTGATCCCTTGATTCACTACAAGGTGGGCCCCCCTAGTTTGAATTTGGTTTATACGACCACTGAAGTATAGTGAAATCTACCACAACTAGTAGTTGCCCAAGCTATAACCCATTGTTTTCCCGATGATCGTTGGTGATTATCTCCCATAAAATTTGTTGGTTCACATTGACCCATAGTCATTTAAGGCTTCTCGAGTCCCAACGTAGCTCCTGGCCTCGCTCCTCGCTGCATGGTCCTCCCACCATCCCCCGGGCACCTCCGCAGGTCCCAGCACCGGAGAGTCAGGACACACCGACGGATCGGGGGCCGCCTGCCGTGGCCAAGGAGACAACCCCCGAAACGCCGCCGCAGGGCTTGGTAGTTGGTAGGGCTTGGGTTGGTAGTACCCCCAAGTCATCCATTATTAACTATTTTTAGTAATAAACCATCCTTTTTTGGGGGTTCCCTATTTTAAGAAAGCATCAGATATGTATCATAAATGATATTGATATTAAGGATATTGATATTAAGGATAGTCCCTGACTTGGAATGAATTGCGCAAAAAAGTGGTTCCTCATATGGATTCAAGTTGATATATTAAGGGCATGTATCAACTTCATATTGTTTGTGTGTTTGTTGCACAATGGAGTTGTTCATTTCTAGATGTGTGTGTAAGGTATGGGATTGTGTTGTAACCATATTTTGCTCGAATATGGAAAAATGTGATATCAGTGCTAGATATATTATACTATTTTGCATCCACAATTTTTCACATCCATGATGGACACGTGGTACCACGGATGTGATATCTAGCGGGGCCTGTTGTGTGTTGGGATATTGATATACATGTCTCAATGTGGGTGTTCATTGATCATACTTGGAGTGAAATGTGCATGTTCAAGCTCAAACAAATATGAATGCTGCAGTTTATGGAAGTATTTCAACTGGCAGTGCAAATTCACAACGATGGTCGATGTCCGTGTTCATATAAGATGGGATTTGGCACAATGTCTCTGCATACAACTGAATGCACTCACATAAGCGGCGCCCCTAGGTACATAGTCACACATTCAAATCATCAATAACAGCCTGCCATCGTACAGCCAGGCCTCATCACTTGCAGCTACCTGGCACTACTGCACAGGGTTGCTGTTAGGACTCAGGAAGGTGACCAACAAACATGGTGGAACAGCCAACGGACACATGGGTTGCACAGGAAAATAGTGACCAATCAACAAATGAGGGTGCACGATAATACAGTCACAAATTGAACAAAGAAGAAAGAAACAGCCAACAATCAAGGAAAAAATCAAACTAAGCGACTAAACCAACAAAAATCACACCAACAAACAAACAAACCAACTCACCAACCAACTATCCAACCAACCAACTAAACCAACAAACTAACCAATCTAACCAACAAATTAACAAACAGGCAGCAAACAAAACAATTGTCATCATTAATGGTGACACGGCAATCTCATATGAACCTATGTGTGGCGTGGCCAGTATACATTACGGACAACATATGTAGGGAATCAAGCTAATGCAAAAAAGACACAACCGATAATCAACCAACTTTGTAACAAAGCATGTATCGATGAAGGCAAGTATTCATGTGTAAAAAACAAATACTCAACAAACATGTATTAGACCCGACAAATGTCTATGCATGCGATAGCACGCGCACCGTTTTCCAATGTTTACGCGACGAAACAAACATACATCATAGAATGGCCAACGACGTCCTAGATGGTATTTTCCTTCATGGGTTACCTCTCAGTGGTGCCTTTTCCTTTGATGTGTTTGATGCATGTTTTGTTTCATGCCCCCATCATACATATCATATCATTACAGTAGTCCGTATATGATTCCATCATACATACCCGTAGTTGCTGTCCTCGTCGTTTCTTGATGGTGCTTGCGTGGTCAAAATCAAGAAAGATAAAATGAGCCAGGGAGAGGGAAAAAAGGCATGTTTTGAACTAACAGGTTGCAATCACGTCCCCAACAAAACGATAAACCTTCCTATATATGCAATTAACCGATATGATCATTGATCCTTTAAAACCTAGACAACTAACAACTTCAAGGAAATCCAGTAATGCCAGTGAGGCCCACCAAATCATCAGGCGCTGGGTTTGTCCAAGGCCAAGATGTACTTCCACAGCTGGCGGGTTTCCCCATTACTAAGGATTATTTTAGGGATGGAGGTGGATGGTTGAGGGGCACCAACTTTTATGGATGCGCCATATTCACCAGGATCATTTCAGGGGTTGAGGGGCACCGCGCAGCTTGTTCGTCCACGCGGGCGCGTGGCAAACCTCTGCCATTTTGATCAGGCGTAGCTCCTCCTTTCTCGCCTGGAGCCCCGGTGTGGCACATGCGGTCAACGGCGTATTTTGAAACTAATCGGTTGTGTTTTGAAACTATCCGGTTGTATTTTGAAACTAATAATTATTGTGAAACTTCCCGGTTGTATTTGGAAACTGTACCGTTGTATTTTGAAACTAATATTTAGAAACTCTGAGGTTGTATTGTGAAACTAATATTTGGAAACTGGGACCTGTATTTGGAAACTTTGAAATTGTATTTTGAAACTGGTATTGTGAAACTCGTATTGCGAAACTCGCACGTTGTATTTGGGAACTGGCGACCTGCATTTTGGAACTGTATGCGGTTGTATTCTGAAACTGGACCTGATTGGCTGGACAGCTTTCCAAGAACTCATTCCATCGCCCTTGCCTCCCCTCCACGCTGTCAGCAATTTTGCCCGGACTTGAGCTCTTCATCTCTCCCAGCTCTTGAACAGCCGGATCAGCACAACTGGCAAACAAGCAGGCACACCTGTCTTGCACAGCAACCTCCACCAAGTGTAAAAATCGTCCTGTCATTGTAGCAACGGTCATTTAGGACGCCTTGTCAAAGGAACGTTAACACGCCCCACCCCACCCCATCCGACCCCACCCCAACTCAACCCTGACCCCGAGTGCTGTGATTGTAGCAACCATCTTGTGGAACGCGCGTTCAAACGAACGCTAACATGACCCACCCCACCCCAACCCCGACCCTTTGTTCTGTCATTGTAGCAACGATCATTTACCACGCCTAGTCAAACGAACATTAACATGCCCCACCCCATCCCAACCCAACCCTGACCCCATGTGCTGTGGCTGTACCAGCGATCTTTTGGAACACGCATTCCAACGCACGTCAACTTCCACCCCGCCCCATCCCCGAACATTTGTCCTGTCATGGTAGCAGCGATCATTTAGGACGCCTTGTCAATCGAACGTTAACACGCCCCACCCCACCCCATCCCACCCCAACCCAACTCAACCCTGACCCCGAGTGCTGTGATTGTAGCAACCATCTTGTGGAACGCGCGTTCAAACGAACGCTAACATGACCCCCCCCACCCCAACCCCGACCCTTTGTCCTATCATTGTAGCAACTATCATCTGGGACGCCTAGCCAAACGAACGTTAACATGCCCCCCACGTGCTGTCATTGCAACAACCGTTGAGGGCGCCTAGTGAACCGAAAGTTAACATGCCCCACCCCCAACCCCAACCCCGACCCTTTGCCCTGTCATTGTAGCAACCATCATGTAGGACGCCTGGTCAGGCGAACGTTAACATGCCGCCACCCCAACCCCGACCCCCTTCATCCCACTCCACAACCCCGACCCCCAGTCCTGTCATTGTACAACCATTGGGGACGCCCAGCCAAAGGAAAGTGGAACAAAAGTTGTGGCAGAGTAGTTGCGCAATTCGACCAAATAGTTGCGCCAGACTAGTTGCGAAATCCGACCAAATAGTTTCCAAATCCGGCGCAATAGTTGCGCAATACTAGTTTCGAAATCCAGATAGTTGCGCAAGAATAGTTGCGCAATCCGACGCGAGAGTTTCGCAATCCTAGACGGCAGTTGCACAATACTAGTTGCAAAATCCGGCCAGTTTCGCAATACTAGTTGCAAAATCCCGGGAGTTGCGCAAGAATAGTTGCGCAAGACTAGTTGCGAAATCCGACCAAATAGTTTCCAAATCCGACCAAATAGTTGCGCTATATTAGTTTCCAAATCCAAGGCAGTTGCGAAATACGACTTCGACCTGGCACATGCACATCGAAGATCAGCAGTAGACTCAGGGGATTCGAATGGTTTTACAAGATAACGATCTTAACTAGCACTAATATGGATCTGAACTAGGGATATAACAAACAGGGTGCAACCAACACTAATATGGATTTATAACAGGGTGTATAACTAACACTAATGGGATCTTAACTAGGGATATAACAACCAAATGGAAGAATATAGTGAATATTTAGGGATAATAACTAACACTAATGGTGAAACATAGTTATTATATGGAGGTTTCTTATGATAGGAAACGCCAAATATGGATGGTTAATTACTATCAATGATTGATATTATATGATTTGGGGGTATCTCCGTTTCAAGAAACCACCGTTTAACCGTGTTAAATAATTGTGCAAATCATGGGAAAAGTTGTTGGATTTGCTGCCTCATCTACGCCGAGGAATGCCATTGTCTACACTCAATTTCAGCACGAACAAATGGTGGTTTGAGACCGACCAACACTGTTGGTCATTCAGTGAATCATAGTCAATCTGGTTGGTGGTTGAACTCCCCCTATGACATATATTAGTCAATTAACCAACCATTTGTTGATACTCGGGACAACAAGAATGTTTAAAACCACCAGCCCGCCATCTCTTGTGGTATCCATGGTCATGAGTTGATGGTATGGGCGGAATCCACGGAGCAACCAGAATAGCTGGACCATCCAAAACGAGAAGGTACCCGAAACGGTTCTATCAATGGTCCAGTTCGATAATGAGTTCCATCCAACAGCGCAACCAAGTGATAGCTCCAAAGACCCCTGGCCATCAATGAGCGATCACTTGGTGGTGCGAGTAGATTCCTTGCTAAAACTGGATTTTTTGGAGAGTATACCACAATTCTAGCCCACGTCATAGAGCGGTTTTCCATGGTTATATCCTAGGAAACTAGCCCCAACTGCACATCCAAGTAGTGGGTATAGAGTATGGTGTTCACCCATCTAATCCCCCCAAAAAAACACGAAACATCTACGTTAATGGCTGTAAGCCACCCAGTGATCAGCGGAAGAACCTGTCACTATTCACCAGCCACTATTAACCACTACTTAGTCATTCTTACTGTAATTTTCCATCAACTAATCAATTCATCTGCGCAAAGTCACAAGTGGAGCCATTAGGAGCAAATTTCATCAGGGCAACGAAATTTCCGAATAAACAAGTCGGTCATCTTGCTTTTGAACCCAAAGCAAATGCCTCTCTCACAGCTTGAAACACCCTGAAAACTGAAACCATTCAGGACTCACCTGATTTCGACTTGGACATCTCCTCTCACCACTGGGCAAAGTCCATGGAGCACCATCCATGCTCTTGGGCAGCAAATTGTTCTGAGCAGTTTGCAGCATGTCGATCTCGACTCCCGCAAGGGAGCGCTGCTCTGATCCTTGCAGAGCTTATGAAATCACAAAGTGCTAATCACCATTTCTTGATAATCCTCGTCCTGAAAGAATTCTGTGTCAATGAGAATGCAAGTCCAATGGAAATTGCGAACACTGGTTGGCAAAGTAACACCATCTAGGCTCTGAACGAACTTGCCAAGAATCAAAGTTTGCAGGTTGCTAGGCAAGGTGACCCGATCTAGGCTCTGGTCGAATTCATCGCCAAAAGTCAAAGTTTGCAGATTGCTCGGCAAAGTCATCCCATCCAGACTCTGGTCAAAACACCCTCCAAAAGTCAAAGTTTGCAGGTTGTTTGGAAAGGTCACCCCATCCAGGCTGCGGTTAAAACCGCTACCAAAAGTCAAAGTCTGCAAGTTGCGTGGCAACGTCACCCCATCCAGGCTCTGGTCAAAACACCTGCCAAAAGTCAAAGTTTGCAGGGTGCTTGGCAACCTCACCCCATCCAGGCTGCGATTAAATAGATCGCCAAAAGTCAAAGTTTGCAGGTTGTTTGGAAAGGTCGCCCAATCCAGGCTCTGGTTAAAATGAAAACCAAAAATCAAAGTCTGCAGGTTGCTCGGCAAAGTCACTTCATCCAGGCTCTGGTCAAAACGAAAACCAAAAATCAAAGTCTGCAGGTTGCTCGGCAAAGTCACCCCATCCAGGCTCTGGTCAAAACACTCGCCAAAAGTCAAAGTTTGCAGGGTGCTTGGCAAGGTCGCCCCATCCAGGCTCTGGTTAAAACCGTTGCCAAAAATCAAAGTCTTCAGGTTGCTTGGCAACGTCACCCCTTCCAGGCTGTGATTAAAGCACTTGCAAAATGTCAAAGTTTGCAGGTTGCCTGGAAACGTCGCCCTATTCAGGTTCTGAGTGAATTGATTGCCGACATTTATTGTTTGCAGGTGGCTTGGAAAGATCACTCCATCCAGGCTCTGGTCAAAACACTCGCCAAAAGTCAAAGTTTGCAGGGTGCTTGGCAAGGTCGCCCCATCCAGGCTCTGGTTAAAACCGTTGCCAAAAATCAGAGTCTTCAGGTTGCTTGGCAACGTCACCCCGTCCAGGCTGTGATTAAAACACTCGCCAAAAGTCAAAGTTTGCAGGGTGCTTGGCAAGGTCGCCCCATCCAGGCTGCGGTTAAAACCGTTGCCAAAAGTCAAAGTCTTCAGGTTGCTTGGCAACCTCACCCCATCCAGGCTGCGTTTAAATATTGCGCCAAAAGTCAAAGTTTGCAGGTTGTTTGGAAAGGTCGCCCCATCCAGGCTCTGGTTAAAATGAAAACCAAAAATCAAAGTCTGCAGGTTGCTCGGCAAAGTCACCCCATCCAGACTCTGGTCAAAACACCTTCCAAAAGTCAAAGTTTGCAGGTTGTTTGGAAAGGTTGCCCCATTCAGGCTCTGGTTAAACTGAAAACCAAAAATCAAAGTCTGCAGGTTGCTCGGCAAAGTCACCCCATCCAGACTCTGGTCAAAACACCTTCCAAAAGTCAAAGTTTGCAGGTTGTTTGGTAAGGTCACCCCATTCAGGCTCTGGTTAAACTGAAAACCAAAAATCAAAGTCTGCAGGTTGCTCGGCAAAGTCACCCCATCCAGACTCTGGTCAAAACACCTTCCAAAAGTCAAAGTTTGCAGGTTGTTTGGTAAGGTCACCCCATTCAGGCTCTGGTTAAACTGAAAACCAAAAATCAAAGTCTGCAGGTTGCTCGGCAAAGTCACCCCATCCAGACTCTGGTCAAATGCATCGCCAAAAGTCAAAGTCTCGAGGGTTGGCGGAAGATGGTGCAAGCATGTAGATTCTGTTCCTGCCATCCGTGTGACACCTTCCAAGGCTGTCTCATCCTCAGATTCTCCCATAACAAATCTCCATGCAGCAAGCAAATCAGTAGGAACATAGGTGCAGGACAATGTTGCAGTTTTACCTGTGATGCCTTGCTCTTGCAAGGTTTGCTGCAGAATCAGCGGCGAAGCAAGGTGGTGGAGAGTGGGCTTTGCACCTCTCCTTGGCAGTTGCTGTGAAATGATCCGAAACACTTCCCTTCCCAATGTAGAAGGGCAAACGCTCACAACACATCCTTCGCCATTCAAGCAAGACACGTGAAGTTCAACCAGCTGTGTGGGTGGCTGCGGATAGCCATCGCTGCCGCACGCCATGTGGAAAGCAACATTGGCCACCCTCTGATTACCAGCACTCGAGCTGCTGCATAGGAGCGACCATCAAATGAGAGCAACAACGCCCCAACAGACCATACTCTCCCAGAAAAAATGGTAGATTATTGCAATTTCCAATTCTTCATGATGCTGGTTGCCACCAAACGCAAAATGTGACACATGACACATCCCCGGATCAGAATCTTAAATAACTGTAAGCAAAGAAAACGAAGCGATCCCTGACCGAAGAAACGAAGACCAAACAGAACTGCAGGATTCAGGATTGGCCATTAGTAACTATCTACAACATCACCATCCCCAGCACTCACATGTAGCAACTCTTCTCATGTTTTCAAAAGTCGTGGGTGGTTTCTCAAAATTGGGAACCACCCAACTCAATGATTGGTCTACTTAAAACTGGTACAACTAGTTGGTGGTTTCTTACCAAATGGATGGTTTACTACCAACACTTGACTACTGGTTGGTGGTTTCCACCCCTGTCAAAAATATTAGTCGACCAACTATTTGTCAATAATCAGTAGTGAAAACTTAAAATGTTGAAGCCACCAAGTAGACTAGGTTTGTATGATCTTACCATCTCAACAAACCATCTTAGTAAACCATCAATAGTTTATCCTAAGACTAGTCATCATCTTAACAATCGCCTAGTATTGGATGATGCCTGGGAGTACCTCCAGCTGTTAAGTCAACTCTTGGTGCCTCGTCCACGTGATGACCTCGCTTTTCCGTTACGGGAACGGCTCGCGCCTTGGCCACTTGTTCCCGCATTTCCAGCAGTTCCTGACACTGGCAATGTCACTGGGGGGCAGGGGTTCACCCACCAATGGTGTATGTGTGGTTAAGTAATGGTTAACTAATGGTTAAGTAATCGTTAATAGTTATGTATGGATAATAATGGCTAATAATGACCATTACTGGTTGGTGGTTTCGACCCCTATGAAAAATATGCTTGTCAACCAGCCCTTTGTTAACGAAAATAAAAAATGTTTGAAACCACCAACCAAATGAAGATGCGGTGTTTCACTGGTTGGTGGTTGAACCGACCTATAACCTACGTTTGATTAACTATAGCTATGATAATCATAACCTTTTGGTTAACTTGTGGTCAATAAGGGTTTAAAATTGGTAGTAATTGGTAGTAACTGGTAGTAGTGATCAGTACTGGTTACTGTAGTGGTTGAAACAAAATATGCGCAAGTCAACCAACCAACCGTTTGGCAATACCTTTGGGAAATGAAACATGTGTGAAACCACCAATCAAATAATGCATAGATCATAGTTGCCTTGATTTTGGCAAGAACTAATTGAGGCTTAACCAATATGGGCTTGAACCACTGTGGCGGTTTAACCAACTATTGTAATATAGCGGGTTTTGCGGTTTCATAGCCAAATATAGCCAACCGGATGATCAAAGGATACACACCAACTAATTGAGAAACACATGGTGTTAATCCCCAAATTCAACTCCGAACCATCCTGCCTTTTTTTGGGAAACCACGATGGCTTATCATGGCTGTCGGCGAAATGGACAAACCCAGGCTGCCGATGACCAGCTGCATGGCCGCAGCACTCAGATGCACTAAGGCCCTTGTCAACATGGCTGTTGGGATCAAATTGTACCAGAGATCTATCGAATTTCTCCCCAGCTCCCTGCATCAGTGACATCAAAATATATACATTCATCATCATCATCATCATCATCATCATCATCATCATCATCATCATCATCATCATCATCATCATCATCATCGTCATCATCGTCATCATCATCATCATCATCATCATCATCATCATCATCATCATCATCATCATCATCGCCATCATCATCATCATCATCATCAACATCGTCATCATCATCATCATCATCATCATCATCATCATCATCATCATCATCATCATCATCATCAGACGACTAGTAAAACAAAACAACACCCATACAATCCCTGGATCTAGTGGAAAAATAAATAAAGAACCAAACCAAATCCAATAACAGCCACCAAACAGAATCTCACCAAGCCAGCTACCAATTCTGCACCATGGATGGCTTGTACCGTTGCGGTTCACCATGGTTCACCCGTCGGTTCACCACGCGCTGCAGCGCGGGAACGCCCGGAACGGCGGGGAGCGGCTCCTGCTCCTTCTGAGCGATGCCGGCTTCGAGGTCGGCAACTCGTTGAGCCTCAGAGACGAAGCAGTGGTGCTTGTGGTGCTTGGGGGGGTTCTTAACCTAGGTCAGTTGATTAGCCTAGGGGGTGTGGGGAATCATGATGTAAATCATGTATATGTTTGTATTTATGGCCATCATGATGTACATTTGAAGGGTTCTTAAAAAGGGATTATGATGGTTTGGTGGACAATTTATGGTTAAACATCAAATTGATGGACATCAATGATGGTTAATGATAGCTGGGATAACAAATTACATGTTGGTTAAACAGCTACTAGTCATGAGGGGGTTCTTAATAGCTGCGGTTACCCAGCTAGTTGTGGCTGGTTTATAAAAAAAGGATGACACTGGGGCGTCACCTCTGGATTGAGAAACCCGCACTTGCCAACATTTTACATGTAAAATGTTTGGAAGGTATATGTCATACATAGACTATACAGGTGATGGTAAATCAATCATGATTCGTGATGTATATTACCACCGGACATAAACCATGACCATCAACCATCAAACATCCACCATCGTGAGTGTATCCTGTTTTGATCGGGGGTCAACCATCGACAATCACTATCTCAACCATCTATAGTGAACTGCCGACCATCGTGACGATGCTACGTTAATGGGGGCTAATGATGCTTAACAATATTCAATAGTTGGGAAATAATGGTAATGATGGTCAGTATTGGTGAATTATGATTATTGCCGAGTAAGAATGGTTGGTACCCGTCAATATTGTCCTTTGCTTTCAGTTGCCATGCAATAGCAGGTGAGCAGTTCTGGTTTCTACCACGGAATGTTTGGGATTGGTTACCTGTTGCAAGAGTAATAGGGAGGGTAGCGTTGGGTGATGGTTCGTTCTGGAACATTGAACATTTAGAAGCGGGTCGAAACCTTGTACCCCTGGTTCTCCTTTTGTTAACTATTGCTTTCCCTATAGTTTTGTTGATATACTATCCCTGCGTAAAATTGGTTGGTTAAAGCCTTGACCCAGCTCGACATATAGTTGGTATATCCACTACTATTGTTGGTGAACTTATCCCCTATGAATAAGCATTGACCAGCTAGTTAACCAGCCAGGTTGTTTGGTTCATATTGACCCACAGCCATATATAGCTGGTATGTCCCCTACTATTGTTACCTATTATACTCTAATATTAACCATTAACCAGCTAGTTTACCGTGGTTGTTGGTTGGTTCACTGCTTGACCCACAGCCCAGCCCTTTACCCGCACCTCCAGCAAAGCTAACCTTCGCAGTTCCCTGGCTGCCTGGCCAACCATCATGACCCGGAAGGGGCGACAGGCAACCCGGTTGTGGTGTTGATCCATGATGTTGAGTGAATATGAAGGCTTCTTGATGTTTTTTTTACAGGGAAATAAAATGGTTAAGAATGATTTTAAGAATGTTGCTTTTAGGGAAATGTAAATATATAAATAGGGGGCAATGACTAACAATAATGGTTCAACAGCTACTATATGGTGGTTTCTTAAGCTATAAGGCTACCCCAAAAATGGATAGTTTAGATGATTAAGAACCCCTATGAATGGTTGGCTTGTTCATCAACAATGATGAATATGGGATGATTTGAGGATACCCCCATTTTGAGAAATCCCCATATGAGTAATTATATTGGTACTGTTTGGGGAATGATTTGATGATTAAAATCCACTAACCCAACGTTGATGTCCACCAATTGATTCTGAGGACGAGTAATTGATAGTTCCGCACGACGTCACATACAATAATTGCTAATTATAAACAATCAATGAGTTGCTGATGCAATGAGCGATCATTGACCATTTATCACACATTCTAGCAAGTGGTAAGTGATGTCACACCTTTTGATGTTGATCCGTGAATAATCTCTTAAGAATGCGGGTTCCTGGACAGAAAATATCGTAGGCAGGGGTGCCTCACAGTTTCTTGCTGCTTCACAAGTTATTTCAACTATGACTCGATCACACCTGTACATACATGCATCTGTCGGCTGATCGCGGACTTCTGGTTTACTTTGATGCAACCCAAAAAAAATAACCACTAACGACCATGATTTTTGGATGGTTGCTGTTGGACAGGTCCATTTTGGGTTCACGAACAGTAGCATTTCCCCCGGTTCAGTGGTGAATGGTGGTGGGGGGCTATTGGTGGCTGGTAACAACTTGAAACTTGGATGATCAATCGCAGCATCTCTCTCTCGCCTCAGGAGTAGTTGGTATGGATGTTAGTGCAAAACAATTGCCAACCATCGATCAAACAGTACCATCCACAACCATCAACTCACCACAAGGATTGGCGATAGGGTTGACCATGGCTACCAGTTCTTACTGCAAGCATTGGTGAACCATCATGGAATAATCATATATTAGCCATCAGTCACCATTCAATTCGAACCCATCACGAGTTGCTCCCCACGGCACCTGCTGTCGTCCTTCAGAGACATCAGTGGACTCATTCGTCAGCGTCTTCCGCATCACCTGAGATGCTGGGCACCCCAGTTGCAGCCGTGAACGCTTCAGTACAGGTTGCGGGGAGGGGGGGCTGCCACCAAGAGATCCGCGGAAAAAAACCCATGATTTCAAGTAAAGGTAATGCCATTTGGAAGGATTCTCACATTTTGGGAGATGCTTGTGTCAAACCTGTGAAGCATAGACTTCTTGCTATTGCCTTCTCAATCATCAAAAAAGACAAAGAGAGCAGTGTTGTCGTCCAATCATCGAATTCACGCCAAGTGGTACCCAACATTCCCCTGAAGATCCAACCATCCACCACTCATCTCAGCTCAACATCTCCAGCTCAACTAAACTTCCCAGCACTTCCCAGCCCAGGGCCTCCCCCACCCACGTCCCCAGCACCATCCCAGGGCCCCCAGGGCCCCCGTGGCACCTTGCTGGACATCCGCGCGCGCATGAAGCGCGAGCCGCTGTTGGGCGTCACGTCCGTCACCGCGGCCCGCAGCAGGGCCCGCAGCTCGTCGCGCCTGGCGAAGCCGTGGGCGATGACGGGGTGGTTGGATGGTTGGATGGTTGGGTGGTTCGATGGCTGGGTGGTTGGATGGTTGGGTGGTTGATGGTTTATTCAGAAATTTCCTGAATTTCAACCATTGGTTGGTTGATGGTTGATGGTTGGGTTGATGGTTGGTTATTTCGGAAATATTTCAGAAATGTCCTGGAATCTGAGAGCTGGCTGGATTCCAAACTTCCTAAGATAGTTAATAATTGTTATGTTGGATTGGCTGGTCGATGATGATGATGATGTTGGAGTAGTTGGTGATTGATGATATTAGGTTTGACTAGTGATTGATGATTAACCTGATGGATGATGACTGATGATCTTTGATAATGATTGCGATGTCACCAGCATTCTCACCACATTGCTTGATTCTTCATCTCCCTTCGCATCCACACCTCGTGACTTCCACTGTTTCGTTGCCGTCGTCGGAATCCACCTGCGATCCGCGCGCCAAAAACCATGCACAATATGGGATATACCACGAACCATGGTTCAATACGAGTACAGTAAGGTTGATGATGACTAGTGCATGGTTCAATTCCTGGATAATTTGTGGTTCATACAGGCTGACAAGGCTCTATGATGAATATTCGTATGATCCGGAATAGAAATGGTTGAACGGTAATACGCTATTATTAGATATCATTCCGATTATTGTATTCTGACATTTGAGATAACAATATACTAGAAACATATTAAACATTATTCATGTTTGACATACCAGATATGATTACCACTATTCATATTTATTGAAGATGATAATCATCAGCTATTGGAAACTATTTTATCAAAAGATAATGCTTTACTGGTTCGTCATGGCTGAGCACGAGAACTCACGGCTGATATGGGCAAAGCATGGGATCTAGTGTCCAAAAAGCAACAGTAAGCAATATTTATGGATGATATATTCTCTGATATATATATATATATATATACACATATAGTAGTTTGATCAAATTTGCACCAATTGATAGAATGTGACTTTAAAGAACTATTGATATAAGTGATGGTTCACTTTGGTTGACCATGATTGACGAGGGCTGTAGAATGATGCCAATGGGTTATGAAGGTTGATGCACAACCATGCTCAATGGTTCATCTCAACAAGTCAGACTCCAATCACGGAATAACTTGATTTTTAGCCTGGTTAACAGCTGGGTGGCAAACTGGGGACTTACTGGAATGAGACATCAATAATGAGATGCATAATCATCAACACCCTAGGCTTCCAGGATGAAGCATGGTTGATGCGGCCTTGAACGATTGTGGTGACAGCAAGAACATGAAAGCCAAGGTTGTCGGAAACGCAGGGCATGCATAGCTCGGATATCTACCAAGGGTCACACACGTCATGCGTTCTGTAATCTGTGGGATGGGCAGGAAAGTGACCAGTGCCTAGGTTCATCATCAATAGGTGTGTCTTCATGGCCACGGGGGTACCTTGTACAGAACGCAACTCCTGAATGATCGTTGATGATTTTTCAAAACCGGGGAGCCCAAAAAATGGTGGTTTATTCTTATACATGCTTAATATAAAGGCTGATAGCTGGGGAAACCACTCAAACACGCGAGGATCATCCTGTAAATTGAGTGAATTTGGGGCATAGCCATTGCCGGTCATTGCTCTCGAGACGACGGCCCATGGCACAATAGACTGTAAACATCCTTCACCACTACAATGTTCCAGCTTTGTCAGATCAAGGGCCATTCCCAACACCTCCAGCTGGCCATTCCCACATAATCAGCAGGAGAGCATGGTGATGTTTATATAATCATCTGAGGCGGTTTCGCTGGCATCCCTGGTAGGTTATCCTGGCACCCGTCACCCTGGGTTCAACTATCACTTTCATGTTGAGAATCGTCATTTCTAGTAGGAAAATCATCAGCGATATCCAAGTATGCTGCTTCTCGGCAGCAAACTGTTCGGTTACACCAAGGCAACTTATCCGAAATTTGTGGCGGTTTTTCAGACCCTGGAAAGCTACCAAAATGATAATGGTGGAATGAACTGAAATAAACCGGGGTAACAAAGATACTTGGAACCACCACTAAACTGGGATTATAATAGTTGCTTCATATCATGGTCCAATGATTTACAATAAATTTATTAGCCATTATGAATGGTGGTTATAGCTAGCTATAACCCCTACTAAACCACCAACCAGTTGGCCTTGGGGGTTAATTACCACCGAAGGTTCCCTGCTTAGCCCCACCGTCTTGGTCTTGCTCTTGCGCGGTGACACATCCAAGGGTCCAAAGGTGGACTCCTGAACGGTGGAAGCGATGGTGGCATCAGCAACTAAGGCTGCTTATTGAGGTCACTCATTAAGGTTACTTGTTAAGGTTACTTGTGAACCTTAACTATGGTTAACTAAGGTTAACTCAGGTTGCCTTTGAAGGTCACTTATTAAAGTTCTTTCTTAAGGTTAGTTGGTAAGGTTACTTATTAAGGTTACTTCTTACGTTTACTTCTGAACCTTAAGTACGGTGAACTAAGGTTAATTAACTAAGGTCACTTATGACGGTAAACTTAGCTTAGCTAAGGTTGCTTCTTAAGGTGAACTAAGGTTAGCTATGGTTGGCTATGGTTGTAATTACATTCAGCTAATGTCAGCAGCAAACTCTTTTTCTCCGACGATGGAAGTCTGAAGGCATTCTGCCATATGCATTGGTTGTCCCGACAGGGATCTGGTTCACAGATGTGGACTCGTTCCAACGATTCACGTATACACCCATCCGGTGTTATCTTCCTCTTAAGACCCAAAACACAGTTTTGGCTAAGGAATCGTCTGCAAGTAAGGGTTCCTTACCCGCGACGGGAACAAAACGGGGAAAATGGGAGGGTGGGAAGAAAAAGCCAACAAGGCTTAGAGATTCTCTCAAGAGATTCACTCAAGAGTTTCACTCTGCAATGTTAGCTATTTTGGCATGCTTGAGCCAAAATGTCACAAACATTTATGTTTGACTGCTGGCCATGTACAGAATGATATTCACACACCAAGCCTGCCCAAAGCACTATGTGATATAACATTCAGCTAATGTCAGCAGCAAACTCTTTTTCTCCGACGATGCAAGTCTGAAGGCATTCTGCCATATGCATTGGTTATCCCAACAGGGATCTGGTTCACAGATGTGGACTCGTTCCAACGATTCACGTATACACCCAAGGCACTATTCTCCCAATGCATTAAAGAAAACTGAAGATCTGACTGAGTGGATACAAAGGGAGCTTCCAAAGGTAGGTGGGAACCGAAGATCGGTGACACTGAAACTGGAACTTACGAACGAATGCATCGCTAAGGCCTGTGCGTGAAATGCCATCGGTCCAGTTGGAGGCTGACTGGATCCATTCAAACCACATGAAACAGTGGAGGTGAAACAAAAGCAGGTGTATCATCTGGGACATTCGATCCAAATCAGGATTGTCCGATCTGCCTTTCACAAGAGACATCAAGGAAGCCAGGTTGTCGATCCACCACACTGAATTAGTGTGACGGAAGGTGTCTGGGAAGGTGATCAAAGCTTGCAGCACCATCAGGAGCTCAAGCTGGGCAATGAAGACCTCCTGTGATTGCCACAACGCAAAGACTTGAGAGTCAATCAAGACTTCGGATCCGATGCGACAGAAAAATCGATCACTGATAAGGAATCCACCTGACCCTCTACCGGACTCCTGTGCAGCATCAGAGGCACCAACAAGGCGATTCATCTGAGCATAAGCCAGGTTGACCTGTCGTTGTGGGTTGATTCGGATCACGTTCTCGATGACTTCGAAAGCACGCTGGACCTCGGTTGTCAGGGAGAAAACTGTGTCAAGATGCTGTCGATCTTTCAAGGCATTCAATCCTGCACGAGCAATTTTTCCAAATGCTGCTTGATCCAAAAATGTCACACATCCATATAACTTGGCTGCGGTGCCTGGCCGCAATTCCCCATCACGGCGAGCGGTGGCGATAAGATCTGTGATCTTGGTTTGGAGCCGGGGACGTATCCACAGCCGAATGATGGAGTCAACATGCACAGTTGAAAGATCATGAACCATGCCTAAGAAATCACCTTGGCTGCAAGGTTCCTGACGTTTCTCGTCTGCAAAGGGGAAACCAATGATGGCCAGGGCTTGCCCCATGAGTTCCTGAGCATGCTGAGCAGAGGCTTCCCAATCTTGCAGTGTGCAATCATCATAGTAGAAACTAGCCAACAATGCAAAGCAACGCCTCAGCAGAGCTTGACAAAGATATGGCAGCCTATTGAAGGCAGTGACTGCTAAGGGTAAGCCGAACAGCATAGATCTGTAAGCTCGGAAAGCATTCCGACCTGTGGCAGCACGGTATGCTACAATGCATGCAGCGCTGTGGTCTTCTCTCATGGGAATCTTTCTGTAAGCATCAGGGAGATCTTCCCCACATGTGACCACAGGGAATGGCAAAAGTTCATGGCCATGCATTCGGCAAGCTTGTGCCAGAGCTTGCAGCTGGGCACAGGGTTGGAGCGCACTGCAGAACTGTAGCTGGTTCCCATCACGGCTCCAATGGCTCTGCTGACCGGCAGCTGCATCGTCGATTACTCTTTTCTTGCCAGAGGCTTGGGTAATGGCGAGCCGCTTAATCAGGCGAAATTGGGGGTACAGGGTGTTGAGCTCTTTCCAGCCCATTTCCTGGGAACACCAATGATGTTTCTCATCTTTGGCATTAGCTTCCTGGATTACATCGAGTTCACGATCTTGCAAGGTGGCCAGGAGACTGGATGCATCGGAGCGTCCAAATGCCAGAGCGTCCTGTAGGTCTGCATACTCAACCTCTTGACTATCCCAAATTCCACAAGGTGGTAGGTATCCTACAGCTGGAAAACCATACCAAAAATTGTGCGGGAAAGTGGTGTCAGGCCAGTGCAACAGAGCAATCAACACGCCGATGAGGGCAAAATGAACTTTGGGATTGACTTGCTGCAAAAGAAGGGGTTGCTGGGAACGGATCACGTCAGTAACTCCCTGCAAGCGAATGCCTAGACTACGGAAGCAATCCATTGCCTCGGTTCTCCAAGCAGAAATGCTACCTCCAAGTCGACCCATCATGTCACAAGCAAAATGGACATCCAGATCAACTGCTGCTGGGAAATCCATAGGTCCTCCATTCAGTTGGACACCAACGGCTGCTGCAAAGTGGTCTTCGGGAGATAGATTGAATGGGACTACAGGATCAAGGCTGCGCTTCCTGGCTCCTGCTCCTGCTTGTTCGGCAAGGCCAGCACGAAAGGCAATGACTCCAGCCTTAGTGAGGGTGTTGGGTCCAAGGGGCCCATCAACAACATGACCTAAATTCACCAACCAGTCGCGAAACGCGCGAAAGGCAGGCCCATTCAGGATATCTTCAAGGTAAGGCCATCGGACTCCCTGAAAGTCAACTTGATGATACATGGACTTCAAAGCAGCCATGACAGATGCTTGTGAAAAGGCTTGGGGTACAGCGTGCACAACACGCATGGCTGCCATCATAACCTGACGAGGGCTGGGGAGCTGAGGATGAGTGCGTGGTCAAGCATTCGGCCTGTGTTCCATCCACTTGGCGATGATGACATCAACATGGCATGGACAATTCAGAGGGCAATCGCAGGCAATCCGTTTGCCGGTCAACTCGTCCAAGTGCCTGTCAAGGTTCAAACTGTCCCAATTGGCTAGGAATTGATATACCGCATCGATTGGGGTACCTGCACTGCCAACTCGGAAGGGGTTCTCCCAACGGGATGGACTGAGCCGATGGGAAAAATGACCATGCCCTGCATACACGGTGTCTCCTTCCAACCCATGGGCTCTTGTGAAAACATCATTGACATGCACCCGAGTAGGCATCTCCTTGATGCCAAAAGGCTTCAGGCCCAGTGAGATAGCAATGGGTGCCATGGCGTCCTGGCGGAAAGTCGAAGCTGGCCATTCAAGCCATGGTCGTCGATCACCTGAGCATTCAACAGGTGGAAGCCGGGGGATACGCAAAATGGCATAGCCTGCCTCAGCCGCCCAGTAAGAACAAGCTACAGCCAATGTGAACACCAAGGAGGCTGGATATTCCGCCTCCTCACTGCCTGAAACAGTTTCGTAGGGTCTCCAATCATCATCGCCATGTAAATGCCCACAAACCAACTGAGGAAGCGAAAGCATGGATTTGATGTTGTGTCGAACAGTCTGGGCTTTCTTCCGGGCGGCAAGAAAACAGCAATTATCATACTTGTAATCATGCCAGTTCCCTGACTCCATCAGGGCAGTCTCAACTGGATCATACCAATGGAGACTACGTCGGGGGTTTTCACGGAAGGCCCCTCGCTGTTTGGTATCCATCACATGCTGGACAGCTAAGAGGTAATCACTAGCCTGATTGTCATGCAGAACTCTTTCTGCATCAGGTCCTCTTAGTGTGGGCAAACCTCTTGGATGACGCTCTGAACGAAGAGGAAGAGGACCTCGAGAACATGGCAGGGCAATTTCTCGAATACGGCTTTTTGTGCTACAATCCATTGCTGCGCTCACCAGGTGGCATTGGGGCAAAACCTTGTTGATGGCTCGTTGGACAGCTGCTTTGGTGATATCGAATTCGGGATCAATGAGCATGTCAATTGGCTGAACAATTCTCCAACCTGCCCATTCAAAGGCCTGTGCTAAAGGGAAATTCGGTCCCGACCAGAGATCCAAAAACACAGGGATACAAGGCTGGTTTTCATCCATTGCGTCAGCATTTGACCAGGCTTCCATCACGGAAGCAGCCTGCGCCTGGAATTCATCCATGACACCTTGGGTGTAAGGATGCCCGGGATTCTCCAGGGGTGAAACAGTTGCAACATCGGCTCAGATCTTCTGTCTGTTGTTGCATCGGCTGCCGATGTGAGTGGGATCTCCGCAAATTCGCCCACTCTTCAACTTGTGAGCACACCTGTGCTGTCCATTGGCGCACTCACGATCATTCTGGTGATCACACCGACCGTGCTGCCAGGAGCCACACAGCTTGGTTCCATCACGGAACACAGCAGCAAGCTTTCCCTCCTTGCCCTTCTTGGAAGGAGCCGGCCGAGGCGGATCAGCAGGCTCAGGAGGTGGCAAAGCACCAGGAGCAGCTGAAGTGGCTGCAACTTGAACAACCGTGGTCCAATGCACATCCCTCTCCAAAAAGATCTTGGCAACCACTGCGCCAAAGGCTTCAGTGCCAGCTGAAAAGCGCTGGCTCCAAAGCGCCCTCGCTTGGATGACTGGCTGAGCTTCTTGCAAGTCTGCACGGCACGAAAATGGTACTTCCAAGCCAGGTCCAAAGGGAACTCCACATACTCATGGGATGCACTGGAGGCTGTCTCTGCCTCAGTTGGAGCCGTGGCCAAAGGGGCTGCTCCCGCAATGGCAAGTGCAACCATGTAGACAAAGAGGTTCTCCAAGTAGGCCTCAGCATCCTCATGGCGAGCTCCTGCTTCTTCGGGATCATCCCCCACCCAGAGGTTGCCAGCGATCCTCCGGCGCTTCACCGTGGCCACACGCTGAGTGGCCAAAGTGCGCACCTGGAACATGTTCATCACTTCCATGTTCCTCTTCTGCAGAGCCCTGGTCACACGGCTCAGCAACTTGTCCGAGGGCTGCTGCTCAGGAGGAGGCAACCAATGGTAGCGTTTGAAAAACACCGCCTTCATGTTGCCCAAGCTCCTTCAATGGCGCTTTGCTCTTTCGCCTTCTCAGCCTGGATCACAGCAGCCCAAGCCCTCTTGAGCTTTGCACCTTGAAGGCGCTCGTTGGTAAGCCCCGTACATGTAGCAACGTAGGTACTCACCAAGTCCTGTTCGTCCTTCGCCATGTAGCGGAACTCGCTCAACGAGGTCACTCCGCTGGCAAGGATCTTCTCTGTGATCTTCGGATCATAGCCATAGCGATCTTCAAGCTCTTTGAAGACGGCCTCAGGAGTAGTCATGGCGACTAACAAAAGAAGGATTAGGGGGCCGCACAAATGCTTGATCCAGAGCGCTAGCATTCAGCTGGGAAGTTGAGTGCATGCGGCAACTCCTGGCAAAGTTCACTTGCGAATCAACTGAGCAGTCGTGAGTGCAACAAGCTTCAGACGACTGAGTGAATGAAACAGCAGCCATTCAGGCTTGAACACAAGGCAGCGTTCAGCTGAGGTGGCATTCAGCCCCCGAGCACACCTGCAGCACTGGCTTCTCCAGCGATCGGTCCTTTTTGCCTGGCAGAAATCAAATCACCAGGGTTGCACCCAGCTAGTTACGACTTCGGGGTCTTCGATCCCTTCGGTCTGGGCACGAACAACATGGCCCGCTACTTCATGAAAGAACTCAACTAAGAGGGCCAAGAACGGATCATCGGGGAAATCTCTCAGGAGATGTTGAACAGCATCCAATGCCCCGTCGATAGATGCTTGCAACCGCAGCCCATCGGCAACATTGAGATTCATCATCCAAGCAGCTAAGTGGAGGGCACCAACTTCCTTCTCCTGGGCAAATCGCTCCGATTCAGCAGCAAGGACCCCGCTCGGTGGAGCTGGAGGTGGATCATCATGAATCATGTGACGTCCAAGAGAGTGCCCCAGTAGCAATTCCCAGCTAGCTGCGGAGTACTGGTACATGGTCTCGACCATAGATTGGGCATGAAATCCAAAAGAAACTGGCAGCGATCGAAAAAGAGTGGTAACCATATTCAACTGCCCGAAGATGACCCAAAAGTGAACTGGGACCCTTTCCGCATTGATTGGAAAGAGAGCCATGAGGTCCCTAGTGAACATACGGGCATGAGCGCTGGGCATGGCACCAGTGAGGGGAGTACGAATGGGGAACTACGGAAGATCGACTAAAAGCTTGGACCAAAACAGGGATCAGAACAAAGACATGGTGTGAACTTGAACGGAAAGATTGGCCGAACAACTGGTAAGAACAGTGAAAAGAAGGCTCACTTCAACCGCAAGTCGTGACCCAAGATATGCTAGCCATTCATCCTCCCTGGCAAACTGGACGGCCCCAGCAAGAGCACAGCTAGATTCACTCACTTTTCCGTGCAGGCCAAGATCAACGCTGAGATCGCCAGGTGACAGAGCTGTTCTCCAGCATACCTAGGATGTGAGCAGGCATATGACGAGAGCAATTCGTGCAAAAAGGTCTATCATAGACCAATGCTTCTTGCACACTCTGTGCAAAGATGACCTTGCTCTTGAAGAAGGCTTCCTTGCGCTTCCACATGCAAAGCGGCTTTGGCTCAGCTGCATCAAAGTCAGTGGCAACAAGGTGCCAAATGGCCTTGTAGTTGTCGGTCGAAATGAACTCAGCTGGGACTTTGACAAAGTTGGGTGGAGCAGTGTCGCCTTCCGCACGGTCATTCACCCACTTGGTGAACTCCTCATACTTGTCACCCAACATCTTGTGCGGCTCAATGGCGCGAACAGATTGCAAATGGCGCATCGAGTCATCAAAGCTGCGGCCAGCAACCAAAGAAAGGATCA